>BLKM01006623.1:956686-1087073 GCA_013340265.1 Coptotermes formosanus
AGTAGGATAGGACGCTCTTGCGGTTTTGGCCACTGTCTTCCCCGAACAGCTTTCATGTGCAGACACGTAAACAGTGTTAAAAATGAGAAATCAGCACTTGCAAAGCGCGCAACAGTCTTGCCATATGGAAGAATTTTATATGTTACGTTATTATATCATCATCATTTCGGTGTGCAATGTAAGGAAATGCTGTTGAAGAAACATGCCATAACAAATAACCAAGTCTTTTATTAAATCAATCTTGAAACCACAGTCAATTGCCGTTAGCTCCTATGGCAGTGCCATAATGAAGAATTACGTACTTCCGTACGTAACGGAACAATCCTACATAAAAGTATGTACTGCAGCATAAATATGTTTAAAGACACAAACATACCCGACCGTAAAATTGCAAGTATCCAAGTCAGAACAGTGGAAAATACAAAGGAAATATATTTCCGAATGTAATTTCTTAATACGAGATACATAAGAAGCCGATGGGATGTGTTTATCCTAATATGTACGTGTAACAGGATGCAGGACGGAAACGTTTGACAAACCACACTGACAGGAAGCAACAGTATATTTCCCATATTTACCGCTTTTAAATGGAACTGCCATCCATTCCTCATATTCGCTTTAAATTGCTAGCAAAGTAAAGCGGATAAGTGTCTTATGCGAATATAAATTTTAAATTTTAAAATCGACAAAATATATTTATTTAGCGAACTCTGCACGGTAGGTACATTTTCTTTTTACGCTCTTTTTATTACGCGAAATCTGAGACAAATGCGCTCTGCAAAATTTAATGTTTTGTGTTTAAAGTTTTAAAACTTTAGACTCTAGACAATGAAAGGTGAAGAGAAAGAATGTTCTTACGATATTAGTTTTGTGCCAACATGGCATGTCCACTGACCTATTTGCCTTATTACAACTGGTATTCAACAAATTTTCGTGGAATTTGAAGCTCTTCTTAGGCCTATTTTGAGCAGGTTACTGGCTGGAAGGTCCAGGGTTTGATTTTCGCCCGGTATAAGAAATGTAGCTCTGCTCCAAAGCATTCCGACCGCGTTCTGGTGCCGCCCCCTCTCCTATTTAATAAGTAGTAGGGTTTTTCCCCGGGATTAACGCGGCCCAAGCTTTTGCAGTGACGGCATCGTAGTCACCTGAACGATCGTAAGCGTGGCCGCCACAAAGTTGAAGCCTCTGTCTGATATTGCCTGTGTTGGACTTTGCCTTCTGCAGTGTTGCGAACATCACTTTACCCTCACTTTTGATACAGCATTTCCATAGGCGTAATTTGGATAATAACCGGGGGGGGGGGGGGGCGGAGAGGGCAAAATCGACCATGGCTGTTAGGAACTTCAGTTGACGAAGTAGTCAAGTTAGAAAGAGGGGGAAGATTGGTTTGAACCAGTTCTTAACCTTTTAAAGCCTAGCGGTAACTTTACATACCACCAGGTTTACCATCCAAAAATTCTACGTGGTGCCCACATTGCGTTTATGTGTTTTTTACGGATTTCAGAACAAACAGCAACTTTTGCCTTATAAAACATTAAGAGACTGGTTTTTATAACCGAAGTGGAGTGTTTACAGCGCGGTACGCACTTAGTCCTTCTATAAAACAGATACGCTTCGTCTTTAAAGAGTTAATATGCATACACACCTTCCCTCCACTCTGGCCCCACCTTTTTATTTGTCCCTCTTCAACTCTGTAGGCGAAACTATTCTTGGTTAAAGAAAGTATTGGGAGAGGAGGGGGGAAATTTTCTCCCTTGACCTCTCCTCTAAGTTACGTATATGAATATTTCTAACAGCATGATAGGGGTTGCTCAGCTATTAGAGTGATTATCTCCAAAACCTTAATGTCGGACTTATTTTCTTCGCAGATGTTCTGCCACAAGGCTACTGAGTCCAGCCAGGCTCCTAATGGTATAGAGTGAAGACCGACGTTTATTTCCCTGAATAAAACATTCCAGAGTGTGGATCTGAACACTCAGGTTCATCTAATGCCGACAAGGTGCTATATTTGCATTACATTACGAGATCTTACAAAGGATCAATTATTTCTCCCCGGTGGAAACACTTATATTTCTGTTTTTAGGATTGCTCAACGGAGTGGAAACACTTTCTGCATGGTAACTCACAAGAATAAGGGGAATCATTTGAGACCTTCGCACTGGCTCTGCTGTATGTCAAGAGCTTTGCCACTTGCCGACCTTGGGGAATCTCCAACTCTGTTGCGACAGGGGTGACCAAAGCATGGAATATTTCAGCCATGGAATAAAAGAAGAGCTTTCCACCACACTTCCAAAAATATACTGTGGGAAAGATTTGTGGTTAACTACCTCAACTAAAGCCCTTAATTCTGTACAGGAAGGCTAGCACATATTTAACTTTAAACAAAATTTTAAAATTTAAGGATCACTATCTTTTGAAGTTATATTACATTATAAATTTCTGGTAGTTTAATTTGCAACATAAATATAACCAAAATGTTCAGAGTCATTGCCTTATTTATAACCCTTAGAATATGGAAATTATTCCACACAATATTTATGCGTATGATACGACCTGACTTAAAAAAAAGCTGCCATATTAACTGGTTGCAACTGTAAAACAGAAGGATCTTTTTTGATGCTATATCCCTCCACTTCAGAAATTCGTGTGGTTGTCGCACTACGAGAAGAGGGATATAAAAAAGCAAATTTGAGTTGTCATGGAACCTGTTTCAAGAAAGTCGATCCAGTTACCTAAGTAACTGTGTTATAATGTGTTAGAAAACATAATGGTGACAAGTATATTTGCATCAAAGTAATATTAGAAAGGGTTTTAGAAGAGCAGCTAATATGAATAAGAACTGCTTTAAATTGGCTCTCAGTATTCCTGGATGTTGATTTCTTGTGCAGACAAATACGTTATTTCTCAAAGAATATTTGCCTAAGACTACTTATTCTGATGAAATAACATAAGCTGTTAAGATTGTGTCAACCATAGCACTATCCTCCCACCATCGCCTTGGCAGGAATTTGTGGCTGCCTGATCAGTTTGCAGTGTGCTGCATACAGGGGGAAGGCGCAAATGAAACACCCATCTCAAGCCTGGGTCCATACCAAACTCACAAAGGCAAAATGTAAATTTCATCCTATAACTCGCCGTGAAGGCCCAAAGGGGAGTAGAGGTATCGCTCTACTCTTTGTTTAACCTTGGCTGTAGATGTGGGTGAGTGGTCAAAGCCATGCCGCTGCTGCTTTACCCCAGGAATAACCTGGAACTCATTGTGTAGGAGGCTGGGTAGGCCTCAAAGCTGGTCTGAATGCTAAACTGACAAAACAGAAACTCGATATTTTGCAACAGTGCTCAGGGTAAATTGGCTGGGCCATGAAGCAAACCCATTATCTCTGTCTAGTGCCAGGAGAAGAGGGTGTGGAGATGTATGTGCTGTACCTCCACAACACTCCATACCTTCACTGTATGGCGCTTAATGAAACATTGAAGTAGTTTTGCCTTATATGAAGTGTTTTCATGTTAATCATTTGGGTTGCTCACAGCACAAACTGTTGTATGGAAAACAAGACATGGGTTACCATTTAAAACTTGGTACTTGTTCACAGGCAACAGTGCAAAACTGCTGTTCCATGTGAGGAAGAATGATTATGTGATCCTTGTCTGTGCACACTGTCGTCTGGGATGCCAGTGACTTCTGACTGAACTTGTATTTCGTATTACACTTTGTATTGTTGTTTTGTGTGTTGACTGTCGTGTAACAATGGGCAATGCTGCAGCTTTAGTGCATTAGTGTTGTGTGTACTGTGAAGAAAATATGAGCATCAGAATTAAGTTTTTTATTCCTGTAATCAGTTATGGCATACGTATTTAATTTATTTCATGTGGTGAGAGTTGTCTATAATGGAGGCAATTGTTTCTACTTCGAGAACATTCAACATCACGAATAGTTTTGATTGTGTGATTGTTCTTGTGATATCATTTTAGCAGAATTTTAAAATTTGTCGTATGTGGTCCTGACCTTAAAATGTGTATTTATACTGATAATGTTTATAACCAGGAAGTGTTCCAGATCTCGTTTCCTCAGTTTTTTGGAGAGGCAAAATACGAGAAAAGTGTACACAGCTGGTGGAAAAAGAATGTGGTATTAAATACTGCGTCTTTAAAAAACATACTGCACTTCCTGTATTTCAGCTTCCCAATGCGACATTTCCATCCACGGTTCACTTGTTCTTTATATTCTTTGGTACAGGATTTGAGGTGCTCATAGTGGCGAGGATTCATATTGCAGTCTGGTGTAGGACACCATATAGTGTGGTACGTGGTTATGAATGTTTGGAGGAGCATTTTGGGTCTGTCTCCACAGGCAGTCAGAAGTTGGAGGCAGTATGTCCTGACTGAAACCTTGGTACCCACCAGTCAGACTACACAGTCCCATAACTCAGAAGACTATAATGTTTAATCTTGATATTCTGCATGTGCTATTTAAATTAGTGCTGACAAAATACCTTCTTGTCAATGCATTTTATTCTGTAGATGAGTTTTTGGTACACTCTAGAAATACAGTCTAGTGATTCTTTCTTACTTCATGTAATGTTTATCAGACTTTATTATTCATGCATTGTTAATTTTTTATTTTCGTGGTAGTTGTGTTTTCTTGTAATACTTGCAGTGTTTCATACTTGTTGTTCTATTTGACAAGGTTGTTTGTTGCAAACTAGAATGCTTTTGTGGTGTATTTGATGAGGTTGCTTATTGCAGTCTAGTTTTTTTATGACTTGTTTCATATACAGTCGTCGTTGGACGAAATATGGATTTCTGAAATGTATTTATGTAAATGTAAATGTTCCACACACTTTATGACTATTACAAAACAGCTGAATACACATATTAGGCAATAAATATACCTTATTATTTTACATTATATTTTGATGTGAGTAGAAATAAGTAGGAGAAAATATAATGTAAAATTACTTTCCTAACAAGTGTACTTAGTGCGTTTGTAATAATTTCGAATTTCGCTATTTTTGAGTGCCTGTACGAATAGCAGGTGGAGGGGGAAGAGGTAAGGCAAAGCAGGAGGCTGCTTTTCCGATGTCATGCAACATAGTTCCAAGAGTTACCACCTGGAGCATGCTTTACTCAGAGCCAGATGCCGCCATAGTTGTATGTTTCTTCGGTGTTTCGAATCGTGGATAATCTGTGACCATGTACGGGCTGTGCAAGTGACAGAGCATGTGGGGAAAGCACGTGCTCAGGTTTTGTGAATCGAAGATGTTGTGTTTGTAACTGTAGTAATGGTTTAGGAAGAATCAGGACTTCATATTTTGCAGGTAAGAGTGAATTTTTGCTTGTTACGATGATATTTGGGAAGGCTGAAGTGTATACGACAGTAGATAATGTGTGTTGTAGTATTCAGCCGGTGGAGGCGGATGGAAAGAATCTTATATCTTGAGAAAGAGAACTATACTGGTTAATGCATAGCATGGGGTATAAAGCCACGTATGATGATTCCTTTGATAAAGCCTGATTATTAGGCGTGTAATTTATGTGAGGGTAGTGCTTTCTTTAAGCTTCGTGTACTGTTCATGAGATAGCATCATGTTCGGTATGTGGCTTTGGGAATGCCCTCATGAAATTGGACGGTATAATGTTTGGACCCCTTTCTCCTAGCTGCATAGTGACAGTCCAGCTATTTCTTACTGCACAGTGTCCGATGTTGTTCACTGTAGGTTATTTTTTGGTTTATTTAGCTGAGGCAAATTCATGCTGTATGGTGCACCTTCACGTTAAATTTTTTTACGTCGTATTCATTATTCCGTTTGTGAGGAACCAGTAATAGGGATGTGTTCTATAAGCCAGTTAATTGAGAAATGGTCTCCAAAAATCAAACATATCGTATTTCTTGTAACAGCTGAGTCAAGTGAAATTATTTGTTGAGTTTCAGATTTGCTTCTTTGGATGTGAGTGGTAACACCAGGTTGTTTTCAGTGCACATTCGCCATATTTATTACTAATGACCAACGTTTGTCTTATACTATTTATTCTGTTTCCAAAGGTTCTAATGCAATGTAACTTATATTATACAAAAGTATTTCTGTTTGTAATACTTGGGTCACCTCTAAACCGTGCATGGCTGTTTCCAGTTGGTTTTCTTACTTGCATTTTAATTTGTAGAGAAATTTTCCGAAATTTTTTATTTCTGTAATTTGGGTACAATTTATTTTTTCTTATGTGCTATTTCTCATTTGTGTGTAGCCATACAACATTCCAAAATTTTTCTTGCCATCTCCTGTGTCTCATTAAATTTCAGCAATATATGTATGGCAGGCTCTTCTTTATTGCATAGGGGGTATCTTCTTTCTTCCTCCATCTGTTCTTGTATGTCATAATTTTGATATTCCTGATAGAAACCATGCTAACCCAATGCTCTTGTTCATATTGCAGTGGCCTTCCTACAGTTCTCCCGCACTCTGGCTTCATTTTCTGATATGGGACTAAATATGTTTTTTTGGTCTTTTGTTTACAGTATTGTCTTTGAACATTGTTACAGCTGGTTATTTAATCTTTTGAGTCCCCTACCTTGTCTAAACAAATGTATCCCATCCTAACTTGTATATTTCATCTCTTAGGCTTACTATCCAACCTTCCCATTTCAGATTTGCTGTCTGCCTCATGTAGCAACATTATAGCAATTCATCTCATTCCATCAACAAATTCTGGTACCAGAATTTCACTACAAGCATCTTGCACATCCTACTTTCTCTACCAAGTTTCCATTCTGCTGCTGCATTTGTTGTCCTCCTTGGGCTCCATAGGACTTTCTTACAAAATCTGTCCCTGCCATTACAACAGTGATATTCTGTGCCCCTGAACCCCGCATATTTCTATCCTGTCTTGACTTGCAGATCATTTCATATTTATTTTCTAATACTTTACATTCCTATTGTGTACCCTCATTAAACATTTGTTAGTTGCTGTTTCAAATGTCAGTGTACCTTGCATGTTCATACTTTTCTTTTGCCTCCTCCGTTTTTCTGAACTTCCTAGCTGTACCCCTAAATAAGTAAAATTCTTTTACTACCACCAATTTTTAATAGTACATGCACCAACATTCTCTGTCTTTCAGTTTCTCTCCCTTTTTTCCTGCTTTTCTTATTCTTTGAATACCATTACCCTAGTTTTATCAAGGTTGCATTTTACATTCCACTAATTACAATATTTTATTGTCTGATCCAGCCCTCTTAGTAAACTGTTGAGGGGAAACGATCCAGTTGCCAAACCATCAACAGGCAAAATGCTTTCCACTGCTGGATGACTGCCCCTTGTAGGCTGTTCGTGACTGCTTACTCAGTGTATTTGTAGCTATTGTTCATATTGGAGGTCCATCTGCAACTTGAGGACATGCCATGCAGTGGTGACAGGGACCCACTTATCACTGTTGGTTCCTACTAGTCTACCCTATCTCATCCCTCGCTCCCTGTATATCATGCTGCTATTGTCATTCATATTTTTTAAAGTCAGTGGAGTTTCTGTCACTAATTTACTTCCATCTGTACACTGCTCATCAAACCAGTATTTGTGTGACCCTTTCTTTTGTACTGTATCATATTGGCCCCTGTCCTCGTTACCACTACACAGACAATTTTTGCTGCTAGATCCGTTTCATTATTCTATATTATTTTTATTCCTAGACCACACACTTTACAATTTACTTAATCTAGTCTGCCCATAAAATCAGAATTTTTATCATCTCTCCATTTACAGTTACCTCCCATCTAGTTTCTTCTTTCCCTTGTACATTATTATGACTTTCTTTTACTCATGTACATTCTTGGCTTTGTGTTTCAGTTATTACTGATAATGGCATATGGTTACTCAAGTTCTGATCCAACTTTATAACTCATTAAGTTTAATCAGGCCTTCTCTGACATTGGTTCATAATTGATTGTACCCTTTCCTGTCTGATTTACAGAAGTAGGTTCCTCTTTATCATCCTTCCCATATTTACCAGTCAGTATTTGGAAACTGTTTCTTTCACAGAATGTTAGTAGTAGCTGTTGTAACAACTATACATGTTACCGGAATAACCGTATTTATATAAAGTGTAGTGCCAACCATGGATGTGTGAATTTTGTTAAGTAATTTACATATGTGGGTGTATTTCTGGAACCCTGAACAAAGCTAACTGGGCATTCTTTCTGAAATCACAAAGCTTACAGTTAAGCCATATCAAAGGTGATGGATCCAACAAAGTGAGGGACGGCTGTAGCAGTGATCATTAATATGACACAGCAGCAGAAACCAAACCTGTTCAGTATGCAAATAAAGCAGGACAAGGTATTTTATCTTCATGCTGTCCCGATGTAGTCTAGCCACTTCGTGTATTTGAGTTCATGATTTCAGGGCTGACAATACAGACATCATGAAACTGACATGTTGAAGCTTTGTGTTTAACCTGAGGAAGAGGGAGAGAGAGAGCGCGAGCGAGTGTGTGTGTGTGCACATGCATGTTGGTTGAGGGGTGGTTGGTGTGACAGCTCCGTTTAGAAGCCCAATTATTTTGTCATGTTTGCCTGCAAGTAGTAGTGTCCAAGCTAAGGGGCAGCTTCAATGAAACTGTTGATGGGATTATTCAAAATTTTTGTCAAGTCTTTTTGATTTGGGCTTTATTCCATTTACTAATACTTGAATAAACTCTTATTCTTTGTCACCTTCAATCAAGGAGCACTGTACTTACACACACACACACACACACACACACACACACACACAACTACAGTGTTTCTGAGTGGATGTAACACAGAGTTCATCATAACAACCCATCACACAAAAGTTTTGAATGTATGGCAGATAATGTACAAGTGGGGGGGGGGGGGGGGATTTACCCCTCTTCATGCCATGAAGGCATATATGGGGAACAGAGGTGTAGATCCACTCATTCCTAATCTCAGTATGAGTTGTAATTGAGTGGTCAACTTAATGCCGCAGCTGCTTTACCCCTTGGAAGTAACCCTGGCACTCATTGAATGGGAGGCTGGGTGGGCTTCAGAACTGGTCTGGGCATTTTGGGGATGAGAAAAATCTGTTGCCTCTATGGGGATTCTAGCCCTGGATGCTCCAGCCCATAGCTTAGTCACTAGACCAATTACACTATCCTGGCTCTTACTGCAAACATACGTTTAACAAGAATTTTGTATAATACAAGAGTTATTTTATGGACTTTAGAGAGAGAGAATAACAGGGAGTTGGAGGAGGTTGAATAAGAAGGGGTTTCATTATTTATTTTATGGAAGAAAAAAGTCTTTGTTTTTTGCCTACCCAGTCTTGGACACTTCATAAATATGCACTGTGCTGCATGTTTTGACCCCAAGTCATCCTGGAACACAACATATAAAATGTTGACATTCAACCCCATACATAGTGCTGATCAAGGCAAAGCCACAGATCCTTGGTTTTTTACATTATAATTTATAATTTCCACTTCTTGCCAAACATTATCACGACCAGATGTTATGAAGGCAAACAGGATTAGGTGTAGCAGGCATCAGATAAGACAGCATGTAGTTTTAATTGAAATGCATGACAGAAATAGACCACTTGAGATGCCTGGGCTTATATTAGAGGACAAGGTTAAAAGTTACCTTTGAGAAATGGAATATGACAGTGTGGCATGTGGTGGCAATGTATTGTTGAAACAGTCAGTTTTGTGCTAAGCCCTAATGAGTCATGTCAAGAAAGACTGATACAGGTGGCTGGTTCCTTCTTGGCAACAGTGTTCCTAGGATAGGCCCAGTGCACCCTTGTGACTTGACCTGACTACATGTTGCATCATTGGCATATAGACCATCCATTCAGCAATGACCAGTGTTCAGATTTGCAGTCTTTTACTGAGAGCACATTTTGATCCAAGTTTGGTAAAATCATTGACTTTGTCTATTTTTGGAGGTTTCAGCAAACACTCAGGATTAGAGTGACGTGGCACAGACTTTGGGTGTGTAATGGCTGCAAGATATCATTTAGAAGCTGTAGGCAAAGCACGTTTACAGATTAGGGTCCAAGGGTTTTTGTGGGAATTCCGCCTTTTGGTATTTCAAGGTTTAGCACATCTTGTTTTAGGGGCTGGTTTATTCTTGAAGTTGGGTCTTCTGTTGGATGTACCAACCTTTGGTTCTCAATTTCAGTTTGTACCTAATGTTTGCACTGTTCTGTTTTTGATGTGAGTATAGAAATTTGCTTTACAACCACCAGAGGCTTTGCCTTTGACCATTTGTCCACCCTCCACCCTTCAGAATGGTTGGTTTTTCAACAGGGAGTTGTATATGGTCCAGAGTTCATACTATGTGCAGCTGTCACCACTGTTGGTTTTCGAGTTTGTGGATGTCCTGTTGGCTTCCTTTTTTGCCTCATGATACACAATTTACAGGAGTATTTAGAGCTTCCCCTTTTTTCTTACTGTCCTTTCAAGTGCGACCTCTGGCACAGGTTCACCAAGAAACCTGTCACCCCTTGGTACCAACTCTGATGAAGTTCATTGCACAGTCAATCGCCAGGTTTTCTATTGACCACTCTTGGCAACATTGCACTTAAACTCATATACTGCCAGATCTGCAATGGGGAGCAAGAGTTACACCCTTCTTTGTTAGAGGGCCTCTGCAGCATATTACCCTCTGTTGTGAGACAGATGTTGAAATGGACAGACTGTTGATAGATGCACATATGGTGAGGTTGTCAGCAGTTGCTCTGTATGTTGAGTCCACACTTGTGCCTTATGGTGTATCATACGGGATTTACAAGCTCTTACACTAATTTTTGCCATGCCATTTGACTTCAGGGCTGGAGGGGCAAGTGCCTTTTGAGCTCAGTTTTATTAGATTTTGCTCACCTGGTAATATCAGCAGACCACCATTTTGGGGGGGGGGGGGAGGTGGTGGTGGATAGTTTTGTTACTGATGGATGCAGTTGGTTTGTAACTGTTTGAAGACTGCTGTATCAGGACTGGGTGCATAAGATGGTATGTGGTAATCCATGTTGTGTTGTCTTCACAACACTTACGATTGGACTTCCACTGTATTCTGTGTGAGGTACAGACTGACTCTTTTATATAGACACATTTATTAGTTGAGCCATCTATACATAATGTTACAGTATAGTACATATGGTGCTTTATCTGCGAACACTGGTTTTTTTACAGTCCGCAGCCCATTCATCCTTAATAACTAAAAAGAAATATGACTAATCTGCTTGCACTAATCTAATAGTAGTTACAGCTGACATTACCTCCTCTTCTTGAGTATTCTGTGTGGTGATCCCACCTACATCTAACCTTATGTAAAAATACGCCTAATTGCATCAGATCTTTGGTTATGGAGGAACTCACAAGTTTCTTAAAGGCTGCTGGCCTATTCATTTGTGGCCCTTCTTGCCCAGATATTCTCCCTGCATCTTTTTGTTTCTTGGCAGTTTAGAAGTATGTGAGTGACATTCTCCTCACCCAGCATGACCCTACCCCTCATCCCCTTCAGTTTCCAAACCTCATCCAAAACCAAGCCAACCCACTCCTCTCAGTCCTGTTACACAAGTCTTTGTATAATTTAGATTCATTTTAGTCTCAGAAGGGTTACATTTAAATATAAATCTAACATGCCTTCTGATATGACAGTGGCTGTGTTGAAGATTTGAGCAGTTCAGACGACCAGAATGTGGTGCACATCAAACAAACCCAAACTGACATTCACCAGAATCATACTAGATGAAGGCTTTGTGGCCCCCCCCCCCCCATTTTTTTTTAACTTTATGATATATCTGTTATGCATGATCTCCCTTGAACATCTGTTAATGTGAGGACTGCCTTTACATAGTACCAGTTATTGTAGACATCACAATCCTTGTGCAGTGTAAGGATCCTGGCCTGCCTCTCCCCTTCTGTGTGACATAGCAAGCCCTAGTTTGACCAGAATAATGTAGCATTGCTGTCAGACCTTCAAAGAACATAGTTGCAAGCTTGCACCAGCCACAGTACATACCTCACATGTCAAACTGTTTTAGTGAAACAGTGGTTGCCCATGAATATACATGGTCAGACAGTGAAATTCTGGAACTCTGTAAGAACAGATGTGCATCAAATAACAACAGTCTTTTTCTAACCTTAATATTTTGCATCTTCCATGTATTTTACTTTGCTAATTCCAACAGGCGTATTTTGTTGGAATTTGGTAAACAGTAACATTTTTCTACTTTTCGTCAAAGTAATCTCCCTTGACTGTAACACGCTTCTTACAAGTTTCTAAAATTTGCATGCAAGGAACTGAATTTAATTCAGCAGTTTCATTCTTCTTTCTGTCTTTAGCATACTGAAATAATTTCGCTTTGAGGGCAGTTTTCACTTGGGGAATAGAAGAAAGTCAGCTGGCCCAAGGTCAAGTACTGAAGGTGGGTGGCTGATGTCCACCTTGCCATGATGATGCTTGCGCAGTTACGATTCTTTCCTCCTCCTGCTTATAGGTGTGATTGTGTGGAACAAATTTGGTGTAGATTTTCCTCTTTTGCAAATCTTCATGAAGGATCAGATGTATTATCTCTGTCTTAATGTGCAGTTGATTCACCATCAATTTTAGGGGCATTTGATGGTCTCTGGCCACCAGCTTACACAATTTTGCAACTTCTTCCAGATTTTCAGCAGTTGACAGCAACCTACTACTTGGCTCATCTTCATGTTCCTCACATCCCTCTCTGTATCTTTTAAACCATCTGAATGCACATAATATGAGACAGAGCTTTATTTCCATAAACAGTTTCAAGCATTTTGTATATTCCTGTAGCTGCTTTCCACAAGTTTGAAACAAAACGTGATGTTCATTTGCTGCTTCATGACAACAAACAAAAACATGACTTATGCTCAGGGCTGCTGTGGATGCGGTTACTGAGCTAGAACTTTCTTTCCACTAATTCTTGCCTGCCATAACATGAATTGACAGAAACTGGCTACAATTGATTTGTGTAGCACATCGTACTTGCGCAGCAGTGTCAGTCCTGTAGTTTTATTGTTTGACCACATACAGCTGGCAACACACGTAACAAACTGACTCTCTGCTAAGGCACACAGCATTCACCATTGATATGAGAGAACATCAAATTGCAGTTCTTCTGTATTACTTTGCATCTCTTTTATTACTGTCCTAAGCACTGCAGCTGTCATGGGCTGTCCCAGTGGATGCAGACTTTGTGGTAAAGTGGCCATGCTGGCTGTTGCAGTAAAAGGAAGACTTTTTGCATTATGTGTAACTGTTACATGTTTGTTGGGGTACATGGGGGTGCAGTTAATTGCGGCAGTGCACTACAAGCCAGAAGGTTGTGGGTTTGATTCCCAGTGGGGTTACTGGAATTTTTCATTGACTTAATCCTTCGGGCTGCACCCTGGCCCTGGGGGTCACTCAGCCTCTAACAGAAATGAGCACCATGGATGTCTCCTAGTGGGGGGGGGGTTAAAGGCAGCTGGTGGGTAGCCTGTCAACCATACCACCTTCATATGCCAATATTTAGAAATTATGGGAGCCTCAGCCGAATGGAGCCCTAAGGGCCTGTCCAGGCTTATAATTGAATAGGTTTACATGTTTGTTGCCAGTGCTGGAGAGGTGACAATGAAGGGACTGCAATGCAAGCGGTAAAGTTCTGCTGCTGGAATGTGTTCTTAGCATTCAGGTAGTAAACCTCTTGTCACACCAAATAAAAGGAGTCCATGTATTAAACGTATGTGTCTGGCTAATTATAGATCAGGATCTTATGTTCAATTCTGTACCATTTTTGTAACATATTTTCATTAATGGGCTTCATTTTGATGAATTATATAACAATACAAATCATTGCAGTAGCTTAAAATGTTGTAAGGCTTGATGTAACTGACTGTTGAGTCACTTATATAAAATGCCCAAATACCACACTAGAAATTGAAATGCATGGGTTACTTTGTGCATAAAATAGCCAGGGCCTGGAGTGGTACTGGGACAGTAACGTGATGCTGTCTGGTTGTACTTACCTGGCTGTACATGTTGGGGAAAGGAGGGGTGGTTACTCCTGTGAGTTCTGAAATTAATGTAAGTAACATGTAATAAATGAGCCCTTACCTTCCATAAGACCAGTTTTCATTGCAAAGGCCAAACGAATTATGCTTTTTAGGGACTTGAGTTTTGTTTATTGTAAGAATTATATGAAACAGATAAATTACATGGGGGGGGGGGGATGCAGATTCTGTTCTGTGTTAAAGCAAGTGGTACATACTGTTACCCACCACTTAAAAGGGTTGAGCTACCCTGATTGATACAGAAGTAAAAACAACAGTTACTGGATACACAAATTGATAGTTGTCCACAGTCAAAGTCACGTGTCTTCTAATAGTAGATTCATATAAATGTCACACTAGATCTTTCGTCGTAACTATTTGGTTGCCATCAATCAGGTGGGCTTGTTGTTTACTGAAATTTGAATATTTCCATTCAGTTGCCAATATTTGAGTATCTTCATACAGTTGTTGCTGCTTGAATATTTTCATCCTAGTTTTGTTGTTTGAATAATACACATAATTCAAGTGATAAAATAAAAATCTAATTTATTTTATAGTAACATTCTGCTATTGAATAAGTATTCAGTAGTGCATTTTGCAAGTTAGCTGTGCTGGTTTAGTCGGTAAATCGTATCTAATACAATCATATCAACTCTTAAGCACTTCAAATGTTTTCTGACTGTGTGGCTTAGATAAAATGCCAGATGTTACAAGCTGTCAGATATATCAGTTTATGTAAGGTTGAAATTTTGTACACGTGGCAGTGTAGGATTCATACAGCCTATTTAGTTCTTGGTCAGATACAGCAGTGTGCAGAGGTATGATCTGCCTGTCAGACATCCTGACATGTAGGAACACATTTTAGGTGAGGGATACTGAACAGAAGACACAAAAGGAACTGTATATTCTTTGTACCACAGTGCTGGAGATGTAAAGTATACAGTTACACCTTCTGTTATCAGCACCTGACAGGGCTATACACATGCTTCTCATGTTACTGCTAGTTGTGGAAGCATGAATATTGTTGAATGTTTGTGGCCTCTATAAGTGTAATTTAATAGTAATTAACAAACAAGACAAATAAGCGATCTGGATGATGTGAGTCACTTTTAGTCACCACCTTCACTGGACTGCATGTTGTGCTTAATATGCATTGTCATCGAGATATCACATGCAAGTTAAACTTTTAATAGCAACAGCACTGGGGAACAAAAGGAGCACAAGACATTCCAACAAGTCACATGCTTCCCTGTGTTGATTGGATATTTTAAAATATATATTCATGAATAAATATCACTGTAAGTACAATAAGCACGAATGATTTTCATCTGTTATTCTTGTTTATAAAAAATAATTAGGTGAAAAGCATGTGTGGAGTTCTTTATCTTAATTGATGCATGTTTCTGTTGTATCCAATATATGTTTCTCTTCAAGCTGTTAATACTCTTTGCCTCTCTCAAAACAGTGGGGGTTGGAGAATAACATGGGGTTGTGTTTGAACACACATGCCCAACAAAGTGTCAAATATTGGTGTGTATGTTTGCAGTTGGTAACAGAGACCTTGTATAAATGCTAATTGTAGAAATATGTTTTGTGAATATTGCTTGAGTGTCTTTATTCTCAGTTTGGCAGTTGCATATCTCTGCTAGTTAGTCAGAAGTGGATGCAGTGTTGTGTGTTTGCATTTTAAGGTATCCACCGAAAATCAAAATATCCATATCGAAACCTTAGTTATGTGACACGCGATAAAAGGGTTTCTTAATTAAAATTAACCTTGTTTTCTTCTGTTGAAATCACCGTTGCTCATGAAATATTTTTATTATGGGGTGTAAGCCAAAAGTTTCAGGACTGGCTGCATGGAGCACAAACTGGATAGATGCAGTCATGCCCTGCTAGGTGCTGTCAATTTATTGTGAATTTTCTTCCTATGGCACAAGAGCCCAACTCAGGTGTAGGCTGCCTGATTTGTTGAGGTTTCTAGACGACGATGACACACACACACACACACACACACACACAGGTATGACACTTCTGAACAAGTAATCAGCTGCTTGCAGAGGCCACTACCTACACAACAAACAGGAGATGAACATCCATGCCCTTGCTGGGATTCAAACCTGCGATCCCAACAATCAAGCATGTGCAGACCTATGCCTTAGATCGCTCGGCCACCACGATTGTCGTATTGTGGATTAGGGTGGTAGTGTCACCACAGCAGAAGGTTGCATTTTGTGCAACTGATGTTTAAGTGTGTTTGTGTTGAGTGCATTCTCTGATCATTGCTACCCAATGAAATGGGAGACCTTAAGGCATAGAGGCGTTACGTAAAGTTGGTTTTAACATTGAGAAACCAGATACGCAGACAAAATTTTTTAAGTAGCCATTCATGATGATACAGAAGTAGAACACAAACTTTAAATAGTGTTCATGTCTCAAAAGTGGCCAAACTTTGGTTGAGGATTTTGATGGTTCAGGTTGCCCACATGAAGTCAGTCTGATGAAAATGTGGAAAAAGTGCCTAAGTCCATGAGGACAGATGATGTACAAGTAACGATGTTTGTACCATTCTATGCCTATCATACAGTACCCACAGAAACAAAATTTGTGCACTCTCTGCTGAATGATGAAGAGAAACAAAACTGGCTTTCTGTATGGAAAGGCATGGAAGCATGGAAGATAAGGCCAAAAGACAGATACTTCCTTCACGAATTATCCTGTTTCCAAAGATGAAAATGCAGTCAGCCTTTAGGAGATGGATTTAAATGTGAATTGTGTCTCTTGACAGCCTGAATGTTTCTGGTTTAGTGTGGACATTTAAATTGCTACCAAGTAAACCACATAGACCAGCATATAACATGCTAGGCCATCTGCCAGTACAGTTTAGAGACCAGCGTATGCTCTCATAAGATGACTAAGGTTGAAGGGGATGATTCAGTGAGGATAGTGCAGAGATTCAAGCTCCATCACAGGTGGTGCTGGACAGCATCATGAATTGTTAGTTCCAGAGATGATTGTAGAAATCGCAGAGGGACTGGGCCAGGTGTATACACTCCAAACGGGACAGTAATGACCTGTAACTAAGGTAGGCCTAAAATCATTCTGCCCCAGTCCAGAAACTTTTGGCTCACACCTTATATGTCAAGTAATTGCTCCAACATGCCCCCTCTGTCTGTCATCCAACTTTGTGGCTGTGAATGTTTGATCTTCATCTCACATTGAATACAGAAGGCTGACACTTGCTGTTCATTCATTTGTTTGTTATGTATGTTAGCACCTACAAAATATACAGTTGCCATCTGCTAATGACAAGTCTGAATACTAGCAGAGTTGCTGCATTAACATCAGAACCTTTTGGTTATTGCTGTTTGGTAATGGATTAATGTGCTGCCGTTACTAATAAAAACAAACCAGCATTCTGTCGAATTATTTTAAAATGACAGTTTTAATAATTTTGATCAGAATATTTTTGACTCTTTTTTGACTGTATTAGAGTGAGCTCCAAATTCGGCAGGTTACGTGTTCACTTCCTTGTGTTTAACCCTTTAAATGACCTACATTTGCAAATGCAAATACACATAAAAAGAAAACATCCTTAAAAATTAATTTTGTATATTTTCCAACAAGGAAATTTACTGCATTTTTAAGACATGCTGCTTAATCTCTGTTTCATTTTCCACAAAATGTCATTTATTTCATAATTTTCCTTTTTTGTTCAAATAATATGTTTTTTGTAGACATTGTGCTGAAATTGAAATAACAACTTGGTCGTTTGAGCTTAATTATGTGAGAAACTATGAGACTCACAAAACAAGTGTATTTGACAAAAGGTGTGATTCATTCTTCTGTAAAGCTTGTGTTTGTAATATATTTCACTGTGATACAGACTTAGTGAGTTATAACTCCGCATATGTGTAGATATGCATGCTGGTCTTGCATGTAATGTGCTCATTGTTGTTTTCCTTTAATAACCAAAAAAGTGTGATGTGTTGTCTGATTTCAGTAGAACTGCAGTGTCAAATTTCATGGAAATATTTTTCATTGGTTTTTGACTAGTTTAATGTAACACACAACTATGCTGATGGGTGCAAAAAAAGGACACACACACATACATGTACACAGTAAGTGCTTAAAATTACTTGAGCATTGTGTTACTGAACTTCAATTCTAGGCTTGTTCACAAAATTGCAGAAAGGGACTTATCTTGGTCATGTCTGTCTGTCTACCCACATGTAACAACTCAGCTCTCACTGGACAGAGTTTCATGAAATTTGATATTTCAGTATTTTTAAAAAATCTGTCTTTAAAATCTGACAAGAGTAATGGGTACTTTACATGAAGACCTGTGTACATTTATGATAATATCTCGCTCAGTGCATCTTAGAATTAGAAATGTTTCAGATGAAAATGTTAGAGAGAATCAAAACACATACTTTATGTTCAATAAATTTTTTCTGAAAATTGTGCCATTAGGTCAGGTGGAAAAATGTGATGGGCCCAGACAGGCCACGGATGACAATATAATAATGGCATTGAAAAGATATGATTTACATGTTGGATAACCAAGGCAAGAATACAGCACAAACTCATAATATTTAATTCGTATTGCCTTTCCACGGCAACAATGTTTATGCAATCATGCTGCAATGTTATGTGTACATTGCCTATCTTGTTATACATTCTTAACATTTTTGCAGAACATGTTGCCTCAAGTACACTCTTGTAACTTATAATACTGCAGCATATACTTGTTCCAACTATTTGTGTCATATGCCTACTGCTCTTCTCTCTGCACCTCAGATGGGCTGATGGGTGCAACCACAGTACGTCATAGCAGCATAGCTGGTGATAAAAAGCCACAGACTGAAGTATATTAGTGGCACATCCTAGTGAAAGTGCCTTTTTCAACATCTGCTTCTTGTATTGGTGATTCTCTTTGATGCCAGAAGTTCTTCCAAGTAATATTTTAAAAAATTCATTTCCTACCTGACAGAACACTGCATCTTGATGACAAAGCTCAGTTATTGCCAACTGAAATTTTTGACATTGTCCATCATCTTAGACTTCAAAGACCCACAATGCTTCAGGGTCTGCATCTTCCTCCATTTTCAAGTGGACAGGGGAAAGGCAGGAATTTTCTCTGTTGGCCCAATTAGAATTAATCTTGGTTCCTGGCCTGGCCAAAATTTCATTCTTATTACCATATATCATTGTCAGAATCCTGGAAAGCTGAATGAAGATCTTTGTTAATGTTTAGGGAAGTAATTTTTGTTTGTTCTGAGATAATTTTAAACATATACATACACATACATTATCAAGGCCAACTCGTACACAACATGACATCACAATATACAATTTTAAATTTAAAAACATACATACACTGTATGAGCAAAATGCAGCTTTTTTATAATGTTACAGCTGTGGTTCATGTAGTTACCACTGCACTTTAAAACATTAAATATTATTATTCTAAGGTTTAGTGGGTGGCAAAGACAAGACTTTCACATTCCTTAGGTAGCTTTTGTCTTAAGGACTAACTGCACATTTGCATGCAAAGAGAAAGTTTTGGTATTTTAATCTGGGTATATACTCTCTGTGGTCAGAAACTAAGTATTTTCCAGTTACACAGTGGTGGATGTTTGTCCTGTAAACACCGTATGCAACAATATAGTTTGTCATTTTCTTGGAATTTTTACGAACATAGCAGTGATCAGGTTTGACAGTCGTATATCTCATTGGAAAGAAGCATACAAAAACAGTCCACTTTTATACGCATTTTGAATGTCCTTGGAGTCATTACCAACTGGTTTCAGTAATTTTTATGTCTTTCACTGTTTTACTGCTGCAGGAGTGATAGTCTGCTTCCTTCTGTCAGTCAGTCAGTGATCCAAGACTGGAATATGTGAAATTGTTTGCATGTTCCAACACCACAGCTGTTCTTATGGCACTGTCCCTCTGACTTCAGCATTTTTGTATGTGGCTGTTTTGAACAATCTGTAGTTCTTCATGTCTTTTGTTATTTACAAAATTGATAACCTTAAGCAAAACACTTTTCAGTATTTCCCCATATTCCAGAATTGTGTTTGAACTTTTCCTGTGCTCTACATGAAGCCTTGTGAAATGAACTTCCAGCCTTATCATCCAACTATGAGTACTTTACTTGACATCTTTTCAGCACGTGATTGGAGTTTCGCCTTTTCTTTAACAGTCCTCCTGCCCCCCATTGTGCACCCATTGTAGCTGGGGTGAGTGAGGCTGTTAATAATGCAGGTTTGTAAATTTGAACCCATGATAGAGGATTCAGGAAATAACGACAACTAAAAATTGACAGAAAATAGAAAAAATGATTTAGGGTATTATTTTGAATGGCAGCAATAGAAATAGATGAAAATTTATTTAACAGCATAGAAATCAATTAGAGTATCAGTGAATTTATTTATTTATTTATTTATTTTTATTTATTTACATGGTGTGACAATTTCCCAGAATGCCTACACTGATGTCACTTGGTGTTGCAAGTGAACATAAACTAGGCAGTGATGTGTTGTGATGTCTCTGGTTGCATCTTCTCAGTTGGTGAAGCAAATAAGCACTAGCGAGGCAGTGGTAATGTTTGTACTGGTGCATATGATTCATGATAGGAGTAATGCATTAACATCAAATTTTGTGGAAATTTAGGCAAAAGTGTGAGTGGAACTGCAGGTGCCAACAGAGGCTTGTGATGATGTGAAAAGGTTGGGGTGTTTTTGATTGGTGTGAAAGGTTTAAAGTGGTTGGCAAAGACATAGAAGATGACAAAAGAACTGGATGGCTGAGAATGTGCAAGGAGTAGAAGTTGGTTCATGCTGATAGACGACTAATTGTACAGATGACCACAGAGGAATGAAATGTAGACAGAGAAATTGTGGGGAAGATTTTGGTTGAAAATTTGGGAATGAGGAATGTTTCAGCAGAGATAGTGCCACAAATTTTGTCTGATGACGGCAATGGTGGTAGCTTGATATTAGTGTTTATCCCTCAGCATTTGACTGAAAGAAACAACATTTTGTGTAGAGTTTTTATGGGTGATGAGTTGTTTTAAATGTGATCCAGAAATGAAACATGAAACCATCAGCGGACATCATCAGCATTGCCAAGATGAAAGAGCCACGAATGTCACGAGCCCTAGAGTAGACTTTTTTTTAACCACAAGGACATTGCTTATGTTGTCTTGTGCAGGGTCATACAAGAGGTTCTGGCAGTGTTTTGAACTGTGGAAAACACTTGGAAAGATATGGGTACTGTTATTCGAATACTTGAATACAGCTTTTACAGGGCATTCTGGAACCTAATTGTTCTGCCTTATACAGTCATTACTGTCGGTTGTGGCAAATAACATGACATTTAAAATGAAAATTTTAGAATAAATAAAAGGGATTACATTGATATAATTGTTATCTATGTCAATATTAAATAAGAATGACAGTTTCATATAGTAGTAGTAATAATTTTAATAATAATAATAATAATAATAATAATAATACACCAAAAATAATAGAAAACTAAGTTACATTTTATTTGTAATTGTTAAAGTAGGAGTTGGAACTCCATTCTTATTACCTGTAAAGTCAAAAGTAAAGTTGTCCATGTGCATGCCTTGAAGGCATATGGGGAAATGGAGGTATAGCTCCACACATTTTTATCTTCACATTTGATGGAGTAGTCAACCTTGTGCCTCATGTGCTTTACCTGTCCAGAAAGGCTCTCCAGTACTTCTGGAATATGAGGCCAGGTGGGCCCCAGAGTTGGTCTGAACATTTTGGAGAAGAGAAGAACCTGCTTCTGCCAGGATTTGAACCATGAGTTCTCAGTTGTCAAGTTTGTAGTTGAGTCACTACAGACTGAGCTATTCTGGTGACCTTTTGTCCAAATGCTTCCTTCCCCATCCAAAATCCTCGTGCCTTCACACAAGTTGAGACACTGTCAGGAAAAATCAAATCATTTTTTGTCACATTCAGATGGAAAAGTTACAAAAATAGCCTGGTACCTCCACCTTGCCTCTTCATATGTGCATGAAATGATGTGAAAACTGCTGAACAGATATTCATTAAATTCAGTACTGAGGGTGTTAGTAAGATTTTTAGGTTTTGTTAATATGGGTCAGTAATGGACACTTAGTTGGAAACCTGTGTGTTTCAGAGGAAGAAAGGTCTGAAACAGAAGTTGTAGAGAAGAATGAAATACATCTTATGTCTAGTGTACTTTCTGTAAATCTTAACAGTGTTTGATGTGATTAAAACATACGGAGTGAATGTACCGGAACTGTTATGCTGTGTTCACATACCCGATTGTGGTCTTCCTTTTGCAGTATCAAACATAGGGTCTCTGTTACTCTTTTATGTGCTGACTTTTGACATTTGTAGAACTGTTGGAGGAGTGACAATTTGAGTCCACGTCTGGTGGCTCTAACAGTAAAAAAATGTTGTAAATATGACACAGATGCATGTTGCTACTGATAAGAGTGTAGTTAAGTAAACTTCCAACAGTTCTCTTAAGAAATAGTAGGATTGCTGTATAATGGTACTCTGACATGAAGAGGTCCATTTTTCACTACGTGCGTGACTGGAAATGAAATTTGCTGACACACCGAAAGGTAAGGGAAGAGTCTGTGGAAGAACAGCAATTGCAGTTGAGGAAGAGGATCAGCTCAAAGTGACACATTTTAAAATTTTAGTGTGTGGTGTTCTTACTTACTGTTCATGGCCTCATTTGTTGATCCAAACAGACATCTGAGTTTGGGATTGAAAGGTGTAGCAACTTGTACAGGATTGATGTAAATAGTCCACATATTCCTAGCTGTAATACCAGATTGAGGTGACTACTCTGTACAGTTTGTGCTTCAGGAAAGAGCCACAAGTAGGTATTGGATAGGATAGTAGGCAAGTTTCAGTGTGAAGAAGAAACATGCTATCTCTGTCAGGAATGTAACTTCATTTTTGTTTTGGTGTAAGGAAAATTATTGATAGTGTACTGTATTTAGTCCTTGAAGGAAGTGTATATATAATGCAGAAGTTTCAGTAGCCAAGAATGTTTCTCGCAGCGTGCTAATGCTTTTCAATAATGGCTGCAATCAACATTCTGTTAAAGGTGTTTATGAAAAGGCAAACATTGTGGACATCCTTTGTTATTGTAACATGAAAGAATCACTTCTACGTGGGTCTTGCATTATTAAGGTACTCAAAAGGAACCGGCAGTTGTGTGTGTGTGTGTGTGTGTGTGTGTGTGTGTGTGTGTGTGTGTGTGCGCGCGCCTTAACCCTCTGAAGACTGATGGAAATTTCTCTAAATTTTATATAAACATGTGGTTCCTGTCTCACAGCAAACAAACTCAATGTCTTATACAAAGGCCAGTCAGTGCTGGTTAAGTAAAAATGTGGGCAAGTCAAAGTATCTGCAGTGTTTTGTTTATGTACTTATTTTGTTGGCAGTGCTCCTCCTTGTGTGCAATTATAGACATACTGAATCATCATATTGTAGTTTAAACATTGAACAATCAGATGCTTTGTTGTAGTGGTGTTATTTTGGCACTTTATGATTGTATGCTTCAAAGAAGAGCAGTGTACAGTGATGAATTTTTGTGGGCTTAAAGCATACCAGGAGCAGAAATCCATTAGTGACTTTCAGCAGAGTATGGGAACAGTGCTTTATTGCAGCAGAATATGTATGACTTGATTGACAAATTCAAAAGGAAGCAGACCGACAGGGGTGACCTTCCACATCCAGTACAGAGTCAGTGCAATAATTCTGAATAACAGAAGGGTGACTGTTGATGAAGTGGCCAGTCATGTGCACATCAGTCATGGGTCCAAGCATGAAATCATCAGAAAAGACCAGGCTTTTGTAAAGACTGTGCAAGATGGTTCCCAAGCAGGTCACAGAAGAGCACAGTTAATTGCTTTGATATCTGCCAGCACCCTTTGAATAGCTGTGAAAGAGAAAGTTATGAGTTTTTGAGACACATCATCAGTGTGTATGAAACATGGATCCACAGTCACTTATCAAAAGAGAGTGTAATATGTAACCAATAGCAGGCAAAGTGTTGCTGACTGTTTGTTTGGGATTCACAAGGGCCAGTAGCAGAACATTATTAAGACAGGGGCACAACAGTAAATAGTGCTTATTATTGTGAGACATGTGACAAACTGAGGCCAGCAGTTCAAAGCAAATGGTGAGGACTACTGTCAAAACATGTCTTATTGTTGCATAACAATGCCTTAACACACACTGCTATCCACACTGTTGAAGCTGTCTGGCAGCTGCACTTTGAGGTACTGGAATGCCCTGCATATAGCTGTGATGCAAGCCTCTTTAGACTGTCATCAATTGAATTCACTGAGAGAGGATTTAATTAGGCCATCAATTTGCCAGTGACAAAGAAGTGAAGGAGTCAGCTCTTGAGGCTTGCCAGTCAGCCTAAAACTTTTTTTCTCTCATGGCATACAGAGGCATGTATAAAAACTGGTTATGATAAAATGCGATTAAACAATGTAGGCACATCCCTTCCATTAATGTCTCAAAATTATGTATATCAAAACTGTGGGTATATGAGGACACTGTGGCTGTCTTTGCAAACATGTATGCCTATACTTCAGTTTACGGTTGTATGGCTCTCCGATAAATTCCTGTAATATTGAAATAAAATATTACTCCAGAAAGTGTTTTTGATATGTGTTATGTGCATGTGCTGTGATCATGGTGCAGTGGTAAGTGTTGTGTTGCTGTACTGAGTGGTGGAGTATAAGTGAACAGGGCTGTCATTGTTACATTCCCACACTGAACTTGGACAGAAAGAGATCCTTATTGTGTAGTGACAAGGCTACATTAAATAGTAGGTCAGTGTTTTTCACTTCCTGTGCCATGATCACTCTGTTTCTTCACAATATAGGTGTAAGTGCCAAGTTGCTTTTCTTATCAGTTATGTAAAAGGTATGATCATTCTTCAGAAGGTGTAGGACATCTGTGTGCATCCTTGTTGTGGATGTTTTCTGTGTAGCACTGTCTGCTACTTTGACCAGTATACAGGTATGTTTAACAGCACATTTCATGTGAAATAGCATCATCTGACCATATATTTCACCATGTTACAGGCAAGCATACTGCAAAGAAAGTCAAAAGCCCAAGTATGTAGTGCGATTTGATTTATGCACGTGAAGGGGTTTGCATTGGTGAAAATTCATCACCTTTTGATGAAGGTATATATATATACAAAGCACGTATAATAGAGGAAACAGGTGTGGATGTGGTGCAGAGCTTTCAGTTACAGCAGGACAGATGTTGATGACAACCAGCAACCAGGATACACAGGCATGTCCACTGTGAATTACAGTGGGTGTATGTACATGCCATTATCAGAGCGGACAGACACATTACGTTGACTGTGCCAAAGAACTATATACTTTGCTGGGTAGTGGATACAACATTGTCCATGACCAGCTGGAATACAGAAAAATATGTGCAGGCTGGGGGGTCAAAGAACCTCGCACATGATCACAAAGCTAGTTGTATGGTACTTCCTGTCATGCATTTGCCATATAATGCGAATAATGTAGAGCAGTTTCTGCAGTATTCTGTTACAGGGGATGAAACATCTGTTATTTACATGACATTCAAAACCAATATGACATCCCGACTCTGGAAATAGCCATCATCTCCCACAGAAAAGGATTTCAGAGCAATTGTCTTTTGTAACCATGAAGTTGTGAATCTAATTGTGGTGACTCTGTTACTGCTGAATCTTAATGTGGTACTGTAGCAGGCCACTTGTTTTAAAACACTTTCATTGGTGCTCCATGGTGCAGTCATGCCAGGCCTCATACTGTCAACTGGATTTATAACTGGTTACATTGCTGTGGGTGTGAATCATGGCCTTTGTTCTCCAAATATAATAGCCACTGAAATGAGATATTTAAGGAAAAGTAAAAGAGACAGGATCAGGAATGAAACAGTAAGAATGGGATTAGGAATAATTCCCATCAGAAAATTATAGAATTAGCACAATTGGGGTTGTTGCATAGCAGTGCTGTAACACATGTTGCTGTCCACACTGTTGAAACCCTATGACAACTGCAATTTTGACGTACTGGAACCCCCTCCATATAGCCGTGATGAAACCCTTTTGGACTGTCACCACTTGGATTCACTGAGAGGTGCTTTAAAAAGGCCTTCAATTTGCCAGTGACAAAGAAGTAAAGGAGTCAGCACATGTGAGGCTTGTTTGCTATTGGACTGAGTGTATTGAAAAGCAGGGGGACTGTGTGGAAAAATGTTTCTTTTACATATTTTCGGTTGCTGTTGGGTTAATTTTAAAATATACATTGTGGATACTTTCTGACATATCCCCACAGTCACCGCTAACTAACTAACTAACTAACTAACTAACTAACTAACTAACTAACTATCCAACCAACCAACCATCCAACCAACCAACCAACCAACTCCATGAAGCAGAATCCTTCCTGAGAATCCAGCAGGTCCTCTGTGGAAATTCCCCACATTTTATGGAACCTGAAGTTCATCACCACATTCACGAGCATCTGCCACCTGTTTCTATTCTGCGCCAGAGCGATCCAGTCCATGCCTCCCCATCCAGCGTCTTCGAAGATCCATTGTAATATTATGCTCTAATCTATGCTGAGGTCTTCCAAGTGGTCTCCTTACTTCATGTCTCCCCATCAACACTCTGTGTGTACCTCTCCTGTCTCCCATTCAATGACTGTTTATTGTGAGAATTGTGCAAAATGCATAAATACTGCACGGCAAAATGTGTAGTTGTTAATTGTTACAGAAGGGGTACATAATACAACTGGGCTGTAGAGGATTAGTGTAGTGTTTTCAGTAGTTGGTAGCGTGAGGGGGAATTTAGTTTGAAGGTGCTTTGTAGAAGGAGACTGCCCATCTAAAGATGTTTTGCTCTATGATCGTTAGAATGGTGTCCTATGTACTTTGTCAGACACATTATTTCGTATTCTCCAGGACCGACAGTGTAACCAGGTTTTACCACTTACAAGTGTGCTTATTCGTCAGTCTGTCTGAAGTTTGTGTCACAGAGCAGAAATGTGACAGAAATTCATATAGCTTGCAAGTGAACAAGAATCATTTTTGCATCATTCAGTAAGTGAAATTTCATCGCATGTGGAAGATGAAACTTATGTACAATGTGAAAGTGGCCTTATGCACATTTGAATGTGCTGAACACATTATGTGTAAAGTGAAAAGTGCATTAAATGCAAGAAGGTAAGGACAGTATCATCTGAAGTGGTAATTTGTTGCAGAGTGTGATGTTATGAAGAGATCTGTGCAATGATCAGGTTCCTTCAGACATGGGACACCTGCAAGCAGTCTGGCTCAGACATTATGGAAGTGTGGTGGAATGTGCTGCAGAGTTGGCAAGCTGCCTGATGAGTGGCACAGTGGCATATGTGGATAGCGTCATTAAAGAGCACTGATGTAGGGTGTATAAAATTGCTGCAAGAACAGACATGCACAATGTGTTGTGATTATGTGACAGGTGGCAGAGATGGCTCCTAATGCAGAAGGCATTGGTAAACTGAAATTGTCTCTCACACCTGCAATGCTGCCTGAAGAAATGTCAAGTTTCTGGTGAAGGAACCCAAACAGATTAGTTAATTTCAAATTGACTGAGACAATCCTGGAGTACAGGAACAGTTAAACGTGGATCTACAGAAGTGTAAAATGGTGATGATTGGTACCTGGCCAGAAGGATTAATCAAAAATTAATTGGGCATCTTAACAGTCTGAACCATTTCAATAGATGGGACCAGATGGAATTCTGCTTGGTCTTTGCAGCATGGGATACAACATTTGAATTTTGTCCTGTGTCATTTTTTTTCGGTCTGGCACTTGGATGTACTTCGAAAACATGGATGCAGGTGACATAATGTCACTCTTATCTGTTATGTGGGAGCGCTTTAAGCCAAATATTGCTTTGTGGCATGTGATCTGACTGGTGGTCAAGAGTTATAATATACACCAGCAGAGTGGTGCTTAGCAAATTGGAGCTATGATTATGCAGTCCACAGCTGCAATTTAAGTGCTAATGGCACTCTGTTTGCATATTATGGCACTTGCTAGAATGTACAGACACATATGCGCAATGAACTGTGGGAAATTCTATGGTGTGGACATAGTAAGATAGATTGGGACATTAATATGGAACTTACTGGGACAATGAGGATGGATACAGTGATGAGCAGATTGGTTCATATTGTACCACATGGTTTGAATCTTGACCAGGGCACTTTTAGTGAGATTTGAGGTTCTTGTAATGCTGTTGATGATGATTGAAGTCATCTGTAGTGATGCATTATCAGTTGGTAGTCAGTGACATTTCAATAATATCAGGCAGGAATATATGAGCTGTCATATTGTGATCTTCTGGATCAGTTGTTGCCCATCATATTCATTTCACAGGGCACATGAATGTCACACTCACTGCAGGACACCATGAAATTTGGTTCATTGTCCAGTCATTTGAATTAGGACCAGTATGAGAGTGTGATGTCTTGTTATACTGTGGAACTGATCAGATAGATGACTTTTGTATTAGAGATTATTATGAGATTTATGTAACACTGAGACAATTCCATCCACAACTCCATTGTCCATTCTGAAGTGCTTCTCATAGTTATCTTTTGCTGAAGGTGTGTATCTTGCAGTGAACCATTCTGTTCTTGGTATTGTTTCATCAAAGCAGTATTGGTACTGTAGCCACAAGTGTTAGTCACAGTCTTCTCTGTTGTACACCTCTTCCTCTCATGACTACACCAAACTGAATGTTTTGTGCAATATTGCAAATTTGTTTAATCCTGTTGCACAGTATAAATGTATGGGAGCCTAACTGATGGGAAGGCACAGCAGATAGCTGGCCGCAGTACTGCAACAGTTTGATGCAACCCCTTTTTATTTTATCTGAACTATAATTGAGATAAATATGAGTTTGTTTTGTGTATAATGAACTGCACAAAATTTTGGTCAGGATGTCTGAGGGAGATGGGACAATGTGGAAGAGCAAAGGCATAGATGGGAGGACAGTATTAAAATGGATCTCTAATAAGTGGGAGGATGTGAACTGGATCCATTTTGCAGAGAACAGTGAATACTATGCTTTTGTGGACAGTAACGGGCTTATCATTTGTGTAAACTGCAGGCAGTGTCTTGACTAGCTGAGCTTCCTAAGAAGGACTGCTCTGTGGAGTGTGTGTAAAGAATCATTAAGTGTTGATTTTGGTCATGTGCAGATATGCAGATACTTGTGGCTCATGTATAGGGAGGATGAGGTAAATGGGTTGATATTAAAAGTGTAAGTAGTGAAATATTTTTGAGCATTTTGTTGCCATTCATGGTTTCAGTAGTGTGTTCATTCTTGTCAGTTAAAAGTAATTGTCAATCCCATTTATAAGTGGGCACTGAGACTATTTGGAGGTCAGTGTTTGTTCGTAAGAACACCACATTCTGCTTTTGTATTTTGATTTGTACTGTTGTGTTATGAACTTACAGTAATACCATCAGAACACAAAATAAATTGATTTAACAGTGTACCTCTCTGTTTTGACACGTAAAAGATCATCCTCAAGAGGATATCCTCCATCATCAATTTTTACAGTCATGTGATATCCTTGTATAAAGTGCATTGGTAAATCGTACAAAAACTGGTTATGATAAGATGTGAGTAAACAGTGTAGGCACAACTCTTCGATTAATGTATCAAAGTTATGTACATCAAAACCATGGGTATGTGAGGATGCTGTGGTTGGCCTTGAAAACATGTATGCCTTTACTCCGGTTTGTTGTTCTGTGGATCTGTCTGATAAATTCCTGTAATATTGAAATAAAATAGTACTCCACAAGGTGTTTTTGAGAAATGTGTTATGTGCACGTGCTGTGATCGTGGTGCCTTGTTTAATGCTGTGTTGCTATACTCAGTGGTGGAGTGTAAGTGAATTGGGCTGATATTGTTACATTTGTACACTGAACTTGGACAGAAAGTGATCTTTACTGTGCAGTGACCAGGCTACGTTAAATAGTAGGTCAGTATGTTTTGCTTCATCCTCCTTTGCAATATGGGTGTAAGTGCCAAGTTTCTTTTCTTATCAGTTATGCCAAAGGTGTGAACATTGTTCAGAAGGTGTAGCACATCTGTATGCATCCCTGTTGTAGATATGTTTGTGTAGCAGTGTCTGCCGCTTTGACCACTATACAGGGACATTTAGCAGCACATCTGATGTGAAGTAGCATCATCTGACCTCAGATTTCACCATGTTACAGGCAGGCATACTGCAAAGAAAGTCAAAAGCCCAAGTATGTAGTGCGATTTGATTTATGCACATGAAGGGGTTTGCATTGGTGAAAATTCATCACCTTTTGATGAAGGTATATATATACAAAGCACGTATAATAGAGGAAACAGGTGTGGATATGGTGCAGAGCTTTCAGTTACAGCAGGACAGATGTTGATGACAACCAGCAACCAGGATACACAGGCATGTCCACTGTGAATTACAGTGGGTGTATGTACATGCCATTATCAGAGCGGACAGACACATTACGTTGACTGTGTCAAAGAACTATATACTTTGCTGGGTAGTGGATACATTGTCCATGACCAGCTGGAACACAGAAAAATATGTGCAGGCTGGGGGGTCAAAGAACCTCGCAGATGATCACACAGCTAGTTGTATGGTACTTCCTGTCATGCATTTGCCATATAATGCGAATAATGTAGAGCAGTTTCTGCAGTATACTGTTACAGGGGATGAAACATCTGTTATTTACATGACATTCAAAACCAGCGTGACATCCTGGCTGGGGAAACAGCCATCATCTCCCACAGGAAAGGAATTCAGAGCAATGCCATAAGTGAGAAAGTCACAGCAACTGTTATTTCATTTATTTATTTCTAATTATACATTCATTTGATCCATACAAGGTAAGAAACCATTGGGATAGAGAACTTGTCATGTAATACATGCCTGCAAATGGAAATTGTCTTTTGTAACCAGTAAGGTGTGGATTTACTTGTGATACTGTAACTGCTGAGCGTTAATGTGGTGCTGTGGCAGGCCACTTGCTTTAAAACACTTTCATTGGTTCTCTGTGGCACAGTAATGCCAGGCCTCATATTTTCAACTGGATTTGTAACTGGTTACATTGCTATGGGTGTGAATCATGGCCTTAGTCTCCAAACATAATACTCCATTGCAAGCCACTGAAATGACATATTAAAGAGAACTAAAACAGACAGGATCAGGAATCAAACAATAGAATGGGATTAGGAATAATTCCCATCAGAGAAATGAGAGAATTAGCACAATTGAGATGGTTTGGTCACATTGTAAGAATGGGGATGGGAGGTCTGCAAAATAGCCCCTCATGCTAGAATACAGTGGGAGAGACCCAAAGGAAGACCCCCAACAGACTTAGGAAGAAGGGATACAGAAGATTCAGAAGGAATGGGGAATTGAGTGGGATGGATTAAGAGGTATAGCTTGAGACCATGAGAGATGGAAAGCTCTTTGTACACCCTGTACACCTACCAGTAGAAGAGGCTTGACTCAGTGAAATGAAGTGAAGTATGTTGCTTTGGTGGGAAAGTTACGGGCAAACTCCCCTGCAGTCCCAGTCTCCTGCCCAGTAGGTTCCAGCCCTTAAGAAGCACCTGGCTGATAAGTAATTTGCAAGTCACATTGACACGAAACAAGCTGTCATCTGCCTACAGACTTGACAGTAATTTGCAAGTGACATTGACATGAAACAAGCTGTCATAATGGGACAGAAGTTGAAATGTCAGTGGAGATTGGTGAGGTCTGATGTGTACCATCTGCTACCTATGTGCCTTGTATATGTTGAAGTCAGAAGAAAGTCCTGAGGATCAGTGTGTTTATGTTCATATTAGGGTTCCTGTGTGGTGTCTTAGTTATGCCAAAGAACTGTTTGTTTTAAAAGTGACTTTCAGCCAGATCTGCTAGAACAGTTTTGTAAACTCACATATGGCTTGACATGTGAAACTTATGTATTTATAGTTACATATTATTCTACAGGGATACATGTCAGGGTTTTCATTTATGTGTTCCCATGTTTATGTGAATTGCTCACAGGCAAATTGTGCCTATAGCTAATTCCATAAATGCTGTCAGTTTTGTGTTCATTCAGGTGATAAAGTTATGAATATCTGTATGTGTGTGAGTAGGTTGTCTGTAGATATCCGTGTCTATAATCTTTTGTCACCTGCATGTTTGGTTATGAATCTGAGAGTGCTGTAGCAAGACTTAATTTGCCTGTTACATTGAACCTCATCATAACCAGTTTTTATTATAGTTTAGTCATATATGCAAGTTTTTTGTTGCTTTAGCAACAACTAGCAGACAGCCTATTTAAGAGTTTCAGCAAAAGTATTGGAATGTAAGAAGTAGTTACACATACTTTATTAGTTCAAATATTTCTTCATTCCAAGAATCTGGGCCTGAGAAGCAGATGGTTGTAAGTCCAGTTTTATCATATTTGAGATAATACGTCAGTTTTCTTACACCATTATATGACTTACCGCTGTTTAGTTCTTGGTCCAGCTACACTGGGACAGTATTTGGACTTGCAACCATCTGCATCTGAAAGAGCTTTAAATTCTAAGCAAAATGCTTCTGAGGCCCAGAAATGTAAAGAATGTGTTGAAGAATTGTTCAAAGTTTTGAGTAGCCTGAAGCATTAAACAGTTCCCCCTAAATCTGTGTATTTTTGTTATGAAGTGCCTTCACTGAATTGTTTTATTCATATTGTGTTAATTGTTAAGTATATTATTCAAAATTTTGTCTAGGAAGTGAATAAATGTCCTTTCCTCCTGTATTAGACTCAATTCTAAGAGAGTTTTTGGGGCACAAAAATGAGGCTGAACTGGTCAAGGGATCACAAGAATTAGTGTGCTGCAATTTCTTGTGGCAAGAGAGAATGAAGCTAATAATAGGCCAAACTAACCTCTGTGACTCAGTCATGAAGAAAGCCTTACATCACATTTTGAAGAGACTGGGTCCAAACCCAATGAACTTGGAGAAAGTTTAAAAACACTGTTACAGTCTGTGGACCTTCAGGCCTTGTCTGCTCTTTGAAACAGCGTCGCAAAAGTATCAGAACACATGGGTACCATCACTGATGTTATACACTATGTGAAGTACTATGCCAAGACAAACATATACACACACACTTTGCATTTATATACAGTAGGTTTGTTGACAAAAAATCTTCCAGATTATACCCCTTTGGAAGGCAAAAGATGCAGAGGTACACTGTTGAATTAATATGATTTAAATTTATGTCCTGATGGTATTAGTGTATGAAGGAGTGTAACCACATGGTCTCATTATGCACCCAGACGGTGACAAAGTTTGAACCCCATAAATCCCATCCATGTCCAAGTCCACATGATTACATAATGTATTACTGGATTTTATACTGCCTTTTGGTGGTCATGTTTCCTTCCATGTTTATGAAGTCAGTGCGTAAATGTTCGCTCAGGTTTTTCACTACACAAGTAGACATTAGGTGAAAATCAGTGGCAAAGGTATGCACTAGATTCAGGCAGATTGTTTTTATCCCATATTAGTCCATTGTTTGTTATCACCCTTTACTCAGATTTGTCCAAAAATGCCAATGCGAGAAAACGGTCATATGTAGTAAGATCCAGTGTGTGCTGGCTCTACTCTAGTCCTGGGTGCTACTGTTTAGTATGAGTGGTATTTCAGAGGGGAATAATGTTATGCCTGTTGCGTTTTAATAATAGAGCGGTTTCTGGCCAAATATAAGCAATTGTGTTCTTGAGGCAAGCTGGAAATATCAAGAACAAGTACATGTAAGGTTTCATGACCAACCTTTTTGACACTGAAGTACCAAAACCATTGTGTGATGGGATTTTGTCCAAGTTCTGAGTTATTCGGTTTTTCGCATTCAATCTTGGCAGCGGCGGCGGGGGGGGGGGGGGGCGAGGGCGTGACGTTACTACCCTCTATGGGTAGTAACATAGAGTAAGGGGTGTTTGGAGGAAGGGAGCTAAGTTGCAGGTGATGGTATTTCTGGAAGGAAATCATGTTAGTGCTATTTATTGGCGGCTTTGGTACTAAGTGTCTAACCTCAAAATTCCTAAATCCTTGTTAGGGGTGTCCAGCATGCAGCAGCGTTTGTAAACCGTGTAATTCAATTGCTCAATTTAAGCGCCCAGATATACAACGTATGATACGCGTACGACCCCTATGCCAGCCCCACAGGTATGGCTGTGCCCTTGGGGGGGGGGGGGGAGTATGGCCACCCCTGGCTTAAAAATTGTGGCGCTAGTAGAAATCTGACCCAAAGCGCCACCAATTGAGAATTCGTGGTACTAAAATTACAGGCGTGGTACTAAACAATTTGCCATGCCAGAAATCCATGCTACGCTAGTAAAAATTTTTCTGGCCGAGGGAGCGGCGCCAGTGAAAATTCTGGGTACCGTCACGACGGTCGTGGTAAAAAATTTTTTTGTTGGGACTTAGTCTATGAAATTTTAAAATTTGAAAAAATTTTGTTTATTTTATTATCCAACGAACTGCATTGTCGTCCTCGAAGCGGCTACTAGATGTCTCTCGTGGCTGTTGCTCCGATGATCTTGGAATCTGCTGTACTCGAACTGGCGACCCTGGGATTGCTGGGCTGGTGTCTTATCCACTCGACCACGAAGTTCTTGTTGAGAGAACAATTTTGGAACTTCCTGATGAGTTGTGAGGTCGAGGAACCTTAACAGAAAATTTTCTAAGTTTAACTCCTTGCCGGCGGCCGGTCTCGAACTGCTTCGCTTCTGTTCATAAAGTTTAGACTAGACTATAGAGTTCTTGTTGGTATAAGAATTTCGGAACTTCCTGATAAAGTGTGAGGTCGAGGAACCTTAACAGAAAATTTTCTAAGTTCAACTCCTTGCCGGCGGCCGGTCTCGAACTGCTTCGCTTCTGTTCATTAAGCTTAGCGGCCTAGCACCTTAGCCACTAGACTACGGAGTTCTTGGTAATATTAAACTTTCGGAACTTCCTGATGAATTGCGACGTCAAGGAATTTGCGCAGAAAACCTTTTGTGACCTGTGCATCGAAAGTCTTTGGTTTCGAACGTGTGATCTTGAAGTTAGTTGTCTAATGTCTTATCCACTAGACCACAAGGCTTCTCGGTTAATAAAGATATGGAACTATCTGATAAAGTCCCTGTTAGTGAACGTCACCATTCCTTCAGCGGACTCACCTCGCTCTTCTCCCACCCATACTGCAACAGCACCAGCACTGATGAAATCACCGCGCCCCATGACAGTATTACATTCAACAGTAGTATGTAGTCCACATTGTATGTTTAGTCTCGTGACTGTACCAGTGCATTTTGCTGTATCAATGTACTAACAAATCTGACGTCACAGCCGTCGTCTCTGCGGGCCTGAGAGAACATTGCGGGCAAAACGGACATACGTTTCGGAAGATTCAGGTCTTAACAAAGATGACATAGTGTCGCTGGGCGGGTGGTTCCCGACGTTTCGAAGGTAAGTCGGGAATCACTGACCAAACGACACGATGTCGTATCCTGTAAGACCTGAATACTCGGAAACACCGCTGTGAGACCCACAAATTTCACATAAGCTTGCAATGTTACAAGACATACAGAGGTGGTGTGACGTCCGGCATGTGAAAATAGCGCTACAACAAAGTGCCTTGGAACAAGCCATTAGACAAACATAAACATGAAATTAACTGCAGTACTACTATTTACTGAATTTAACACTGCCATTACAGTGCTACTTCTGACAAACTGCATGGATCTCATCAATGCAGGTGTTAGTCACTACTGTGGGTATAACACGTCTGACAGGATTGTTACTTTGTCATTAGGCTGTTATATAATGAGCAGTTATATACCGCACCTGGTAATGACATACTAAAAATCGCATCCACATTCGAGTTCTACACCATGAGGTGATGCAGCTCTATTACTGTGGGTGTGGACTATAGCTCAGGAGAAAGCACACAGGGCTTGTTCATTCGGAAATGTCTTGCAAGACAAACAAGCGGTGACTGAGGGTTGGTCAATATTAAGTTATGGCCTTCCGACGTGTAATGCTGTGGAGTGTGGTAGATACAGCGTCAGATCGCAGGAGGCCTAAACTGATAATATTGAAAATGGTTGAGGTAAAAAGAGGCTGTGCAAGTTTGTATTGACTGATCCAATGGTAGGCTTTCGGATTAGAGCTGCAGGTGCTAGTAGGTGTAAGGTAACAGTAAGTTCCGATTTCACTTACAGAACAGCACTGCGCAGTGTCACCAGCAACAGGTGTGTTGTTCTGACGGTCGGCTGCTGGCTCTTCTTGATGCGCCTCACTTGGCTTCCAGTTGTGCAGACTGCCCCCCACTCGATACATCCCACTTATTTTCAGTTCTATTCTCCACTACTTCCCACTGTGTACAACACCTTCCTTATTAATACATATGAAAAGGGTGTGGCTTTATCTTGCATGTATTTCTGTAACTACTGACACTCAATACAATAGTCCTCCAGTTTACGATGGCCCGCCTTGCACCCTTCCACCTCGTGGCCTTTATAATAGTAAAAAAGGCAGGGCTGGCGTGAAGCGGGTTGAGCCCGTGCGGCTGAACCCAGGCCTGCCCCGCTACTGTTGACAGTGCCACCATAGGCGTAACTTCGGGGGGGGGGGGGGCAATACTTTTTAGCCTAGGAATTTTTTGTTTAATGAATGGAATAATGGCAAACAAAAAACCGGAAACAAGAAAATGGAAAACTTGCGTTTTATGGGACCAATTTCCTCCTCTTTCAATTTTGACTCCTTTGTAAAATAAAGTTCCCAATACCCATGGTCCGTTTTTACCCCCCCCCCCTCCCCCCAGTGTTAATAGCCAAGTTACGCTTATGTCTGTCGCGATGGTCAGGGTCAACCCTGGGAAATAAGGGACAGCCGGTTGGCAGCGTCATGTAATTAGGAATATTTTACGTGAAAATGTATGTTCATTTAGAAGCCAAAACTTAATATTTTCATCTTGGAGTTGTTTCAAATTCTTCGGTTAAAGCAGTTAACTTTTTTCAGAAATTAAAATATATGTACCACGTTTGCAGCGCCGATGTTTAATTTCGGCATTTAAAAAAAACATGTGAAAACACCTCTCTTTTGAACCCCCATCAGAAAGGTGGGAATTGTTGTATCGAAAGAGTACAAGCTGCTTTAGCTGAAATTGTAAATGTGAGACCTGATAAGAAAAATTGAAATCGAACAGCAACTGATCATTTAAAAAGGACCCCAGAGTAACACCTAAAACTCATATCTATAAGAAACATGCTGAGCAGCTGCTCCCCCAAAAATACCAGCAGTTTCAACTGAGTCCATCCACCAGTCTAGTCCTCCCCTACTCTTGCAATAAGATTAAATTCTGATCATTCAGATGACCCAGTGGCCTCCCCACCAGAATTTCAGTGAATTGTTTGTGATACATGTTTTATAATTTTCAAGTGTATTGCATATTCTTTGTTGTTTGTCTTTAACAATATTTCTGAAAGTATATATAATATCTGTTTTGTTTTGTTTTCATTTATACTAGTATTTGCGATCAGTTGGTATGGGTAAGGCATGAAATGGGTTTTCAGGGATGAAAATGTAGTTTATAACATCGCACGTTTGCAAAACTGGGGTAAAACTTCCAACAGCTGACTTTGTTACCAATACCCAGGAGGAGGAGCCAATGAAGTCAAAAGATGCACAAGTGGCCTGTACTATATAATTTGGTTCTGGTGGTGTTCAGACATTTGTTGGGAAATGAAACATTTAACATACTTTCAGAAACACTGGTGTATAACAAACCATGGCGATCTTAGTACTGGTAGCTTTATTTAAAACACTCACCAATATGATAAATATTTTAACATTTATTTGTGCGGTAAGTGTACATCAAAGTCACTATTCTCAGAAATGGCTTTTCCCAGAAGACCAATATAGAGCATACTAAATGCTCTATCCTAGTGAATCTTCTCGGATATTTTTGGATTTGGTAAATTAAGGTATCAAGATTCACCAAGATTTCAGGGACTTGCATTAAGTGCAATTATCAAGTGAGATTTGAAGGTCTCAGAGTCATGACTGAAGAAAACCATCTTCTGGGACATGCCCCTACTATAATATGGCAGATATATTCAGATGTTTCAGAGGAACCTACTGCCTCAATCACCCTGATGATGGAGAAAGCACGTTCCTCTGAAATGTTGGTACGTACCTAACAGACTACATGGTGACACTGCAGAACATGGTATTCTTCAGTGCAAAATGCAGCAACAATTTTGACATTTGTGCTGTCACACAATGTTACTGTAACACACTGTGAACAGTCGGAGGACTGTTTGTAAGGGAACTTACAATCCACTCTCCCTCCCCCAGAATTACAGCAATACAACACAGTAAATATGCTACATCAGAATATTAACATTATGTCTTCTAGGATGTAATACCATGTAGCTTCCCAAGCACCACAAGTGTGAGAGGAAGGAATCACTGCCATCTTCACAACTGACCCTGACTACACGCCCAAATTATTTAAGGCTTGCTTGATTCTTAGTATGGTGCGTTTAATGTCTGCCTGCCAAGTATTAATATTATCACACTGTCTTGTTTCTGCACACAGTATTCATATATTTGTATTTATTATGACCATATGAACTTCAACTCTGTAACTCATTACAGTATGCTTACACAGGACAAAATACATGCATTTCAACAATTTATTTTTCAGTCTAGTTGTGAGTCACAGACCTAAAGAAACCTGATGGTACTGGGACCTTTAAGAAGCTGTAGAAACACTGACTGCTTTGTAGCAAGGTAACTATTTTTGCAAAGGACTCATCACTGTGAATGTGGTTACTGTCAGGAGAAAGCAGTTCGGTTCAATGATAAAATGCAGGACTTCGCAGTAGTCTTGAAACAGATTCTGAGATCAGTGATTTTATTGTATTTACTGAGATTTATGCATTCAGCTTTTGACAGTTTTTGGATCCACAGCCTTACTGGCCAGTGATTTCAAGACATGCTGTGCAGAGATAACCACTTGACTGTCAAAATTTGTCCCCTTGGCCCAAAATGGTTTTGCTGCTGGCCAAAGATGGACATGTTTGTAGTCTTTCATTTCAGTTTTTACTGTTGGGAATTTTAGAGTTAACAGTATGGCTAGACATTTTTAGGCCTACTTATGCTGAAATTTATAACCTAAATTACTGTGCTTTCATGAATATTTTAGTACAAACTTTATACAACCTCAGCAAAGGAATGAAGTGAGAGAGCCCCAAAGTACAGTTAATGATATTAGGCCACATTAAACTGAATGAGTATGGAATACATTTCTAACGTTGCATACTGAGCTGGTCTCACACCTGAGGTTCTGCACTGTACCAGAAACAAAATCAGATATCTAATATGTGGACCAACGTTCTAACACCAATAACACATTCACACCTGACAAAGGAACAGTTGATCATATAAATGCATAAAAAGCTTCCTTTGATGACATCTCAAGCAGACAGTTATAAGCACAGTGGCATACCTCTGATTGTTTCCCTGACAATGAACGTGAACACAGTAATCTGACGGTACATCACCTGTAACTGTAGTAGCCACTGGCCCCTCAAGCCGACAGAGCTCCACACATTCACTGACTGCATGCAGCATTTCATCAAAATTGTTTACCCCCACAGCTGATGACTCAGTTTGTTTTTTGGCAGCATAGAGCAGAAATTAATCATATCCGTCCATATTAAAGAATGATTGAATGCCTGTATCCCTTCAGTGATGTCACCATTACCAGGTTTGAGGGATAATGGATCAATCATATCTTATAGCAGTAGCTAGGGGGTTGATCAGTGGGTTCGGAATTGTTGCACTTCATTTCAAAATCTGCATTGTCCAAAAAACTTGATCCCCCCCCCGATGAGATAAACAATGCTGTCAAAGAAAATGAAGGAGAACCCAAGGCCACCAAGAATTTGTTGAGACAAAAAATAAAAATGAAATATCATTCCTTTTTGTAGTTGTCCTGTTCCATCTCTACCAGGGTGAAGGTCCAAGCTGAATAAAACAGCTCAATATTACTTCCTCCGTATAAGAGGCATTCATTCATTAGAAATGGCAAAGAAACAAAAAGCTACTAATAATGGTGCACCAAGCCCAAATGCTCAATGGAAACAGCAAAAAATGTGCCTCTAAAATGCAGCTCTTCAATGAAAATCATAACACCTGTTCCTAGGACTTCAGCGGTTCATTTGGGCATCCCACTGTTTCAGCCCATAAAACAAGTAATACACTTTAGCCAGCAGTCAGCAATCTATAGAGTTCAAATTCCAGATGTGCCAACCCAAGATGAAAAGGCTATGTCACTGGTACTTCATATTAATAGTAACAGCTTCTAACAGATGCTATTTAGGGACCGATATTTATACACGAAAGGAAAGACTTTGGCTCTATCTTGGCATAACAGCATGTGAACCAAAGCAGAAAGTAAAATGTTTAGAATCTGTCAGTCAGGCTTACCCTAGTTTTCAGAGTTAGGAGCCACTTTGTAATCTGCAAACTGACAGTTTGTGGCCAGGGGGAGACTAACAGTGGCTGTTATGTCCTGGTATGACACAGTGATGTAAGCTGCTTTGAGTGACATGTTCCCGCTTACATCCACCGTTTGACATCACCAGTCAAAGTTTAGCATTTGGTTTAAGATGGACAGGAAAATCAGCAACAAAAAGACTGTCAAACTACCAATCAAGGTCCAGACATATTGGTTTCAATTTGTCCAGGTAGAAGATTCTGCAAGCTATAGAAATGCAAAAAGATGCTGTAGTCTGGCTTCTGAACAGTAATGACATGTTTTCATGTGCTCCACAGAGAAGTAAAAATCTTATGAAGTACAAAACATGTAGTCAGGGACATCTTCGTAACAATTTCAGCTAAACAAATAAAATAACAAACCGAAACAAGAAAAATATGGTAACTGTTTGTATACAGTGACAACAATTAATTAAATATTCCAAAATAGTCAGTTACTGTGTGTTATCTGTATTATAATCCAATGCTACTGAGGAACACTTTGTGATATTTTTTTGAGTGGACCTCCCACTCACCAAGTAAGACGCTGGAGAGTGACATAACTTACAAAGTTTTACTTAGTTATTATTTTCTGTGACAAAGAAAATACCAATCAGGAATTCATCTAGTACAGTGCCGTTTGTTAGCTGTTCTGCTGGTGACTGGGTTAGGCACATGAAATGCAGCTGCTGTCCGTAAAAACGGCTGGAGCATGTTTGTTTGTGATTCGTGCTCTGTGTTCATCTGTCCTACTGTAATACGGCAGGGGTCACGTAGTATAAAACCTTCTGCATTATTGGTGGTACTTTTTAGTGAATAATGTAATACTGCATGTTCAAACAGCTAATTCAAAAGCAGAATCCTGGCTTGTACACATAATGAAGTATATCTGAAGTACTGAGATGCATGTGCCATGTTGTGTGGGCCAAACTAGACTATAAGAATGATCTTTTTTTTTTTCATTTCTTGTGACTGTAGGATATGAAACACTGCTTTTGTGCTCAATAACATCACGTTGAACATGCTGTGTGTCACTTATTTGCCCTAAATACATTGACTTATTACTTCTTATTTGTTAATTTGCTTTCTTGTCTTTCACTGAACTGAAATTTCACATAATGAATAAAATTTTTTGGTTCACAGAAGTTCATTGTACTGACATTTTCCTGTAGCTATTCTTGCAGGCTTTCATGACTCCCCCCCCCCCCTGCCAAAAGGGGGCAGTTTATTAGAATTTTTGACATAAAACATCTACAACAGGTACAGGGCTATCTGGCATTTTCAATTCCTTCCACACAGTCTACAAGCTCAGCATATTTCACTGAAAACCAAAATGGTTAATTTGTGTTGATTTGATGTGAGTCACTAACCCATGCAACAAAGGACTGTGAAATCTGCACAGTGACTCATGACACAAATACAATAAAACATGTATGCTCTCATTCTTTAGGACCTTATCAAGGCATGCTTTAAATAAATGAATAAATAAATGTCCCATGCTGATAACACATTACATACTTTATTTGAGAATATTGTGCAATTCAGTGTTTACATATATAACATAATGTTCAGATGGGCTGTACTATCAATAAAATATTCTGAAGTTATAGGACAGAAACCAGAGCTTCCTGTGTTTGATCCTAATCATCTACTTTGTTACTGACAGACTGGAGATATAACACACACATTCCGCTCCTCTGATCTGGCAGTATAAATCAGACAAAAGACTTAACACTCATGTTGTTACCTTGCTAAGTGTATCAGTAGCTCACTGCATGCTGGCACTCTTTCACAATCCCCCCATGTTCTCACTGGCACTGTCACAGTTCTTACAGTGTGATATCAGCACAGCTTCAGTAACATCTCAACTGCTGCTCAATGGACCGGTCCTCACAGTCTGCAAACAAACACACACATATACCGCTACAGTTCCACACTTACGACTGTCGCTAGTAAAGATAATGATTACTATGCCACATCAAACAGTGCAGCAGTATTTTACCTTCCTTGGTCTTACGGCAGTGGTTCTAAACTGGGGATACATGTACCTTTGGGTGGTACATGGACCACATAAATGTACATACACAATATGTGTGTGTATGTATTTCAAAAATTGTTAAATATCTGTAAGAATGACCTAAATTATCTTAACAACTTTCAACTGTACAAATACTTCTATGTGTGAAATTAATTTTGTTATATGGGAGCCCATATAACAAAATTAATTTATCATGCAGAGTAACATGCTATTTTGAGGTGAAAATTTACCGTTGGCAACAGGTGTGGGGAGTTCCACTTTCAGAACATGGAGTATTTTAACTGAAAAATGTTTATAAATTCTGCCTTATGGCATTATTTCTAATAAACAGCTCATGTAAAAACTGCCATATATTTTTCATGTAAACCACATTACTTCTTGTACATATCATTCATGTGTTCATGATGTGCTCTTTCGCACTTTCAAATGAACTATGGGTTTGTGATTCAGACTTCGCAGCAACGTTGGTGAGATCTGCACTCTTCTGGGATATTACGCAGTGTAGAGTGGTAATGTTTTACTGATGTTTCAGGACAATATATCGATCCCATCTTCAAGGGTCAAAGAAGTCCAAGAAGAAAAGAAAGGTTTGATTTCAGGTCACCTAACAAACTAATAAAATACATAACAGTGGCAACTGTACTAGGTCACAGTTATTTGGCAAATTACAGAATAAACATACAGTATCACAGACCAACCACATGCACACTTTATTATACCCTAAGATGTTCAAACTACACTCCTACATGTTTCAAACCAATCAATCTGTTCATCTTCAGGGAGAGTCACAATTTCACAAATCACACCCTGTCACTCATAGTAACACAGTGTATTAAAAAACTGCTCCACATATATCGACTGATGTCAACGCACCCTAATTTTACCTACATTTTAACAACTAAATTGGTGTATTTTAAACAACCACATCCAGATCTTGGATCCATATTGTTGGATAGTGTGTGATTTGTGAAATTGCGACTCTCCCTGAAGATGAACCAATTGATTGGTTTAGAACATGTAGGAGTGCAGTTTGAACATTTTAGTGTATAATGAAGTGTACATGTAGTGGTCTCTGATACTGTATACTCATTACAGTGCATGGTTTAAGTAACATAAAACACAGAATAAATATTGTACTTTTAAACTTCAGATTTTAGGAACATGTCTTGTGTTCAGTTAACCCTGTGTCACACCATTTAAGTTCACAGTTTTCTGACATAATTTGGCCCGTTTACTTAAATGCCATGTACGATGTTCATCCAAATATTATTCCAAATGCAGTTCCTACGTCCCAGAAAACATTGTGTTCCCATTACAAAGCCTGTGTGTGGACAATACACAAGAGTCCAGGATTATAGAGTATGTGGTACCTATAGTAACCACTGCTTTACATGGATAAATACCTATCACACATTTTTTGCAGGCATTTACATTTTAAAGATAATTTCACCCTGTTATTATGTGAAGTGGGTGAGAGGGGTAGGCATGGCAGTTAACATTAACATCAAAGGTTTGTATCATTTAAGCCTGTGGTGAATGGGAACTATCTGAATTATACTCTGTGCAAAAAAGTTACCCACACTGCATTATGGTTTATAAAACCATGTATTAATTGCGCTTGTTGCATGATGTAATTATAATTCTCTCAAACACTGTACATAGATGTTACTATGTATTTATATTTGTTTTTGAAACAAGTGTTCTAGTAGGTAAAAATGTTCTACATGGCTTTCTGCCCTGAAAGGTATAAGGAATATGCATTAGCTACAGTAACATGGACGTGGGCCATTTCGTAATTCCGGTTCACCATAGTTCGTTCACATTAGTTCTCGCGAAAAGGATAAACAAACAACAGAGAGAAGTACTATGTCCTGCAGTAAGTCGTACCACACAGACATACACTTGGAAAACATTTCAACTACAAAGAAAATGCGTGGCATCTTCTTTCCGTAACGGTAATTTCAGCACTGACATTGGCATTGCCAGTCCGTCGCTATTACTTTACTTCGAGACGGACAAATAGTGTTTGGTGGGCTTACACCACTGTAATTACACATACAATTTAAAGATATGGTACACGACTTCCAAAAAAGGCATCTCAAATATTACCTTCGATACTCCTTCCGCCGTTGAATGCCAACCTCCAGCCACTTCACCCAAGCGGCAACGAACGTTACAAGTACCGCACCCGGTAATTTATACTGCACTTTGATCCTGACGTCATGGCAGGGTTAGGTTCATGAAACCATAGAACGGGAATGTTGTTGAACGACGCCAATCCAATAACGTATACAAAAAGTCATGCTCCTCGTCAGCAGAATATGCTTTACGAAATGGAGAAATTAAAGCAGTTAGACTTCTCATGGAGTCCGTCTCTACAAGGAGAGTAAGAGCGTCCCTCTTATACTCGCCTACAATATGGGCTCTAAAATTCTGCTTGTTTCTATAGAGGAATTCTGTTTCTTAATATTTTTATTTTTTATGACTTTTTTTAATTTTTTGGCTTAGTTACCATACAAAAACTAAACAGCTGCAGACATGAAACTAGTAGTTGTAAGACCAAGTGTCAACTGTGGTCCGGTTAAGTGCCAAAATATGCCTAGTTACTGTGGAATGTGGGTTTCATGAAAAGTGGAAAAAATCATTGCGCTGTAAGAAAATGTCATTTTCTAGCCATGCAACTCTTGTAACATGGGGATGCACAAGGTGCGTAGCTGCTTGTTCTTTATATAATCCTAATATTAATACGAAATGTAATTTACTGCACATATTCTTACCGCTTTCGCACTGCAGACATAATTCCATACTTTTTCCCGTAATGTATTGTGACATATTGTTACAAAAGGTGCCTTTGATATTATTGTATTTTTTATTCCCCCTACTCATTTCTTTGTAGCTTCCTACTCCCGTTCCTTTCGCCATTTTGGCTTTGCTTAAGCCACGATACCTTATAATTTTTCATTAGTCTACATTTCTGTCCCATAGAGCCCATGTAGTATGAAAGTGAACACGAAAAATTCATTGATAATGTAATAGTTACAGTTTTAAAATATTTAACATTTACAGCCTAATCATTTAAAAGCATTAACTGATGCTGACCGTATCCCCAGTAAGGTATTCAGAGTACGCCATGTTTTCTAAATGCCGCAAATGATATTTTCGTTTTGAAAATCCTCGCATGAAATAATAAAAGCATAGCATTCAAAGAAATTCCCCTTATTTACTTCATTTTAAGATATCCCCTTAGTAACGTTTCGTTACACCGGTAATTTTTTTACGTTAATTTCTCCACACGTAACCACCATAACATGCCTCCTGTTGAGGGTCTTTGAAACATGTAAGTTATTTACTTAACAATCAAATCTACTGTTCAGTAAATTTAAAAGGGGCTTTATTACTGTAATATTTTCATATCAGAGTAGCCATGCGCATGTTGTTTGATTAATTTACCACTCGTGCTGAAGTTTAATTTTGTTGTAACAGCAGAATTTACATGGCCAGTTTTATATTCCAATAATGCTCTTATTGTCGGTACTTTTTACCTTTGCTTTAGAATGCCATTAGCGACAGCCAATAAAATCATGAGATTTTAAATATAAGGTACACTAAAACCGCGAATATTACCGTCTTCTGGAAGTGACGCCGTATCATCTGGTAGATAAGTCATGTGTCTGTAACACCCGCCGTTGTTCTGTATGGGTGTAAATCTTCGTCTCGTACGAATGATACACGGCCTACGTCTACACTGGGAATCCAAGAACATGAAGCTCAGGATAATGTTGGGACTTTAGAGAAAGAAAGTAACGAAAGAATCGCTCATTACACGTCCGTGTTTAGGAAGTTCATAATTTGTTAGTTTCACAAAATAATAGGATCGAGTCAAGAACAATGAGATGCGGGGGCATGTAGCACGAATAGGAGTGATGGGAAATGCATGGGTCTGTGACACTATTGTTGGAAAATCTGATAGGAACAGAACGCTTGAATGAGCTCTGTGTAGGCGGGAGGACAGTATTAAAATGGACCTTAGACAGGACGTGAGGATATGGATGATTCATGTGGCTGAGGTGGGCTCTTGTGAACACGGTAATAAACCTTCGGTTTTCATAGGAGGCGGGGAACTTCGTTAGCTGGCGACTATTTGCTTAACAAGAGGTGATCCGTGAAGCCGGAGTCCCGTTGTAGCTCAGTTAATTAGTGGAGGATAGTTGCCACGTAGCAAGTACCAGCGTATTTTTATTTAGATAATAATTGTTTTATATATTACTGGCTGTGTGCGGACACACAGACACCCGGATGGAGAAGTGAAAACTACAGGTGCAAACGCGTGTAAGAACAGACTTTGATTTAAATTTTTTAAAAGACATGAGGCAGCCGATCTATGCCCCTTCACTCCACTGTCCGCACATGGTGTATTTAATGTACGTTAATACTGTACCTTTCAGCAGTGTCCATATACTGTATTCATATCCATTATATTCACTTTGACACTTTTTACGCTACCTTCTGCTTGATGTACGAACACCTGCACACACAGCTACTAGCCTGCCGGATGGAGTAGCCTAGAGCCCAGCGACCAATCCGTCGTCACATGTGTCTGTAGTTACGTCTAGCTGATACTGGAACACTTTGTTGCTACTTGTGCTCTTACTAGCAATTCCTCTCCTCACTCTGTCTCAACAGACGGCAATTTACGACGGGGTTGTAAAAAAAGCCACAGGTTTGTGCGCGTGACTGCAATGTAACTATTTCTAGTGACGTATTTATGTCATCCATTTTTCGTTCAGACGGTCAGAGGTCTTCACGACGGTGAAATCAAGGGCGGGGCAGGGCATGTGATGTGTGGTTGGTGAGGAAACCCGAAACAAAGGGGCAATTTGGAAGACGTAGGCGTAAATGTTAGGGCATGGACGGATTAATTCGTCGGAAAGTTACGACAGATAGAAACAATGGCCGTAAAGTAGGTGATCACGAAAGCTCGAAATCCCGAACATCGAGGTTCAGGAACTTCGAGACTCTAGTGTATCATTTCAAGTCGGCCACGACGTCCATGCATGGCTGTGCAGTCTTTACTGACAATGCTAGTTTATTCTAACGTGGACCAAACTGCACTTTCTAACAGCAGACTACAAATATGACGTCACTTGGACTACATCGGCCCCTTTTCCCATGTACGTATTTCTGTAGCCGCACCCAGAAGGTTAGTGTAGCGGTAACCCTATATATAGGCTTGTAGTTTATTGGGGAAGTGTGCTACTCAGTTCACATCTCGGTCAAATTAACGGGTGTTCTGAGGATGTTCGTGGTTTTATTCGGGATTTACAGTAAAATACCGACAGAGTGCCTTCACATAGGCCGCTACCGCCTCTTTCCAAATATCACATAAAATTCCTGTAATATTCTCCATTTCATTCCACTCTGTATAACCAATACAGCTGTTCCAATACGTTGTTATATACTTCGCGATCAATCTATCATATGCTTGCACAGAGGGTAGATTTATTGATTTTTCGCCAGTCCCCGTGACGTCACCGGCGACGTAACGGGTAACCATGATGCCTTGCGAAATGTGACAGTCTAAACATGTTCATGGCGGCGAGCATTACCGTCTGTGAGATTACATTTTCAACGTGTTTTAGAGTGTCGATTTAGCAATCAGAGTCGGACTAAACAAGGTACCATATTTTGTAAATTAACTTACATGTTAAATTGAGCAATATTCATTTTTTGCTGCTGATATACACCACAACCGCAGTAACTATTCCCTGTCGTTGTTTTTGGCGCCTTCTTCAATTCACACTATTTTTCGTTAAGATATTTACTCATTAACATTACTTAATGCTGAGACGTGTGCTCCTTGCATCTGATCTTTACTGTAATGAAAACGTTAAAGGTGAGTTAATAAAACATGCTGTAAGTTGTGTAAATACTTTACAGGGTTATCAACATCCACTCCCATGTCAGGATGTGTTTGGGGATGTTTGTAGAGTGAAAACAGTGGGTGCCATTTTAACAGCATAAAAATATCGAAATAAAAATTCATTAAGAAGAAAATCAAGATAATGCGTTTTACAGGGGAAATCATGGACATAAAATTACTTTAGTATGTAGTATATAAAAGCTAATGGCTAATTGGAACATTTAGACCAAGCTGGAGGTCAAATTGGCCGATGTTACCAGAATTCTTCTTCATAATAAAAGCCATGTGTATCAGATTAATTTAAAGGCACCGTTTGTTTTGCCTCCACAAAAGCCCATTATAGTACGTCATTCATCATGGGAGGTAGGCAATATAAAGTAAGGGACTGCCTGTCTGGTGCAAACACAAAGAAAGAGTTAGCGACTTTACATTCAAATAAGTCTGACAGCAACTGTTAGAACTAAGTAAACCAGAATTGTGAAGTGACTGCACTCAAAAAAGACAGAAAACTGCTACTATGTATGCCAGAATTTTTTCAAATGAGGGCTTCAGGATTCAAAACTGTTCTGAACCCACCCACATTAATAGTGTTATGAACTAGTGCATGCAAGATTAGAACCAAGATGGCATTTGTGTCATTATGTAAAGGAAAAAGGAAGAGATGTTAAAACAAAGGCTGATACACAACAGTACTACCAACCTTTAGTGTTCTGTGTGCATGCCCCCCCCCCCCAGATGTGTGTTTATCGTCAGTGTACAAATATTCACTGTACAGAAGTGCCTTCTGGATCTAATCACACAAAACAATATCAGTTCAATACTGTAACTGAAAAATGTCATCATGGAATTTCTTTCCTCCATTCCTCCGTTGCTAAGGCATCTCACACTGATATGTCCAGGTCTTCACTAGACCATTATGTTTCTTGACATATTCAGTGTCTGCTGTGGTGTTTCTCTGTGAACAAGATGCTTTGGTAGTTGCGCTTTTCTGTGCCCAGGTTCTGACACTAGTATCATGCCTTCTTACAGCACAGTTTTGTTTAACTGTTGTGTTCTTCAGTGCTGGCAGAATAAATATTAGAATGTCATTAAAGAGGTATCAGTTACCTGGACGAATGAGTTTGTGTTTGGGTAAACTGAAAGGTAGAGGGATCCACCCCTCCCCACCATGTCATGTTATAAGGTACTGAAGGATGAGATGCAAATTTGTACACATTAATTGCTAGGTATTGCCCTAGTATGAGAAATAAATGCAGTTGTGTTGTTGCATGGTCAAATGCTCAATAAAGTTTCTGGTCTCAAAATTTTAAGCAGAGAGGGACACTGTTATCATGTACAGTATCCAGCCTATGTGATGGTAGTGTTTATGCTCCTCATTTGCTGATGGCTAGTGCTGTTGTAATTCTTTGTTGCTTTGTTGGTGCATGACATATATTAGTGGTGGCTTAGGATTACAAATAGCCAGTGGCTACGATCAGAATTTCTTTACATGGCTAGACAGCCTTAGCTTACAGAATGTCATGCAGTATGGTTATCCCTCGCTGTTCTATGTTCTAAGGGCTGAAAGTGAAATGAATCCAGTAACTTTCTAAGTGCACTTTAAAGAACATAAAGCCAAACATCTGGCTTGAGGTATGCACATAAAACATAGATAATGCCCTTCATGTCAACCAGTACTCCATCACAGCAGTACTCTATTAAGTTGTCTTCTTTGACTTATTTCCATCATCATCTGCTGTGTAGATATTTCTGTCTCACAGCACATATGGCCATACCAAGAACACAATGGGATAAAGGAGATACCATTTATAAAGAAGAAAACAACCACTTAGAAACTGAGAGTCACTTTTCTATGCAACAGGTAATCAGCCAACCAAGATACAAACTCCATATGCCTCCCTATAATGCGAGAAGAAAGTACGCTACACAGTATTACAACAGCAGTTGCCAATGGTGGTCTACTGATTAGCATACTAGATACTTCAAAAGAAATGTGTTTGTAACCCACCTGTCTATAGTGTGTTGTACAACTTAAGGATTATGCCACTGTGTTTTTAGTTACGACAATCTGTAATGACTACAATGACAGGTAGTTTTCTTTTGCAGGAAGGACAATAAAAGGTAAGAATGTGTCACCACTGGGGAGGATATGTGTACAGTGCCATACAAAACAGCATCTTTTGGGATAAAGGAAGTTTCATTTCCAAAAGAAAACTACTTCTACTCACACAAAGTAATGTATTTTATTTCTTTAACACCACTACATTCCCATCTACTATTTAGTACAATTACAACTGTTTACCTCAATTACCTGCTTGAGATTGGTATGGGTGTATTCATTATATATAATTCCAACTAAGCACTTATTTAACAAACAATATATATGTTGTATTATTTTACCGTTATAGTCAAAAAAGTGCAGTTAGTTGGAATTATAATAAGTATATGTCTAATGCAGAAAATATGTACAATATGAAGTTGGTATGGGCTATGGAAATTGTACATGGTTACAGAAGTATGGACTGGCAAAACAATACTGTTGTATAGCACGTGTAGGCAACTGAATGTGAAAGGACAGAACAAGCAATATGGCTTACATTTTGTGGTGTGTGTGTGTTGAGATCTGAAGAGCTTACTGTGCACTATCACTAAATGAGCCACGTTTCCCAACACTGTGCACATATCTTCTGCAGCCATGACATCATCAATAATTGTCCTTGTGTTCTCCCCAACCTGTAACAAGTAAAGAAAGAATTAGAATAATGTAGTGTCAACAGCACCTTTTGCCCCATCTCCAGGACATTGTACTGAGCACACATTCCTGAAAGAAGAAACTAGAAGTTGCTTTCAAAAATGAAGTACTCTAACAAAGTGGATGATATTATGGTCTTATGGGAGTTGACTTTTTGTAGTATGGTACTTATATAACACATGATACAGCATAGCATCGCAGAAGAGTGACCATTGCAATGAAAACCTCAATCTCACACAATATGAAGATATCTCAGTTACAATAAAAGTAGTGTATGTGTATGTAGTTTTGTCACTATTCTTTTGTGGCAGTGACAGGGCCCTTAATATAGCACATTGATGAGTACCATGATCCCACAGTTAAGGCCTCAAACTACCCTTACTTTCACTTTCCAAGAGTGCTGCACACTTGGCTGGGGTAACAAATGCCCTCTTGCCAGCACATATGGTAGCTGGTTTGAGGGAAGTGGAATATGTTTAATTCCACTGTGAGAACCCTGAACTCAAAGGATAGCCAATCTACATACACAAACTAGGCTTGGAATACAAGAATTTCTGCCGGTCAATAAAACTGACAAATTCAAAATTCATAAAGACTGACTCCCTGGGAGTTTACTAATGACATTTAACTTTCCAAATTATGATACAGAATATGCTTTACACAGGCCTGGATTGCATCATGTTGGCGACTTTAGTCATCTGAGTACACATCATAAATTCCTGAATTTTACATTACAAAGCAACAAAGCAAAAAACAGTCTTGAACTGGAAATAAAAACTTAACTGCCCTGAGCCTACTGGACATATCCCAGGCTTTTAAATATCTCTGCACATTTACCCCAACCACATATGTAACTATACATACAGTGCAGACCTCTAAACCATGACTATAACTTCCCACTTTCATGTATGTAAAATTCTCCACATATTTTCCCAAATGTGGGTTTCAGCAAGTGTGTGAGATATCCTGCATGCTCAAAATTTTAATGACTTTGTCCACCTACCAAGTTCTTATTTCTCTTCCTCCCTGCTAATGCATGTCACTATAGAAACTGGCACTTGTCAAGATAATACACTACAACTTTATCACTGCCCTAAGAAGTTATAAAATGGCATTTTATGTTACATTACAGTAATGCCCTTGAGTTAGTACCACCAGTTTTACTTGTAGACTCTTCTTATGAAATTGTGTCACAGAATTTGCACTAAAATGATCTGACAAGAATTTTTAGAAGTGAAAATATCAAAATACAACCTTTCAAAATTCAAGTAACTGATTACCTCATTCTTATAAACCAACATGCAGCCACTTTTCAGTATTTCACAGCAACTGCCTCCCCCTTCAGAAGAACAGGAGTTCCTCTATAGAGGTACTATAATAATTGAGGCACATCAACATACTTCTGCAATGTCAACACAAAACATGAAATAGTATCTTTACTAGAAGTACAAAAGATGAAGCCCTGGAAGAAAGGGAGAAAGAACTTGCGATCTGAGATTCTCACAACAGTGATGGTGAGGATTCCAGTCTTTAGGGATATGACGCTATATTTATGATGTTTGGAAGGAGCTTGCTGCTTCTATATTCAACAGGGGTCCAGAAATTTTCCAAAACTGTAGCAAACACTTCAAAACTGTAGGTGACAGAACAATGACATTATTCAAGTTTAGTACTGCAAACACACAAATATTAGTTGCCAGTGTACAAAATTCAGTTGCCTGGGAGACCTGGTGGCCCCTTTGTTCACCCCTGTTCTTCAGGGTACCTACGTATGTCATATCTCAAAAGCCTAGAATTTTCAAGACTCCAATCATTTTTAATCCAGGCATTGGACTAAGGTAAGTGATGGCTTCACAACCCTGGCAAAGCGACCGCTGATGAGAACACTGGGTGGCCCCCAGAACCTAGTTGGAGATAGTCACTCATTAACTCAGCCATTCCAGACCCAAACGTCAAAGTTTCTCTTGTATTCTTCACTTACAAACACTGACAGACAAGCAGGACTATTCCATGCCACTAAAATTGTGCATTTCATATACATATATCTATCTGGACACAAGCTAGGTAACAGGAGGCCCCCTAACATTTTCAGTTTTTATATCAGTGAATCTCTTAAATGAGTGTTGCACATATATTGTGTAACACATATTATACAGATTTCTGTAACCTTTATGTGGGTCACTTTCCACAAAATTAATAACAAAAGCATGTATTCAGGCCCTCCCAGCTACCTGAACATGTTTTCCTCTCGCTTATCTACATATACTCAAATACGGTGCTGCTTAAATAAAAGTACTATTCAAATAGCGTTACAAAAATGTAAGAAAAGAATAACAAAACAGTGTTCAAGATCACTTAAGTCACCCTTAATTTGTATGAATTAGGTCACTTATATGTGGTGACAGACTTACCACAATTAAAAGATGGTTTCTCAGTTTTTCGCTAAATCCCCCCTCCCCAATGCCTGGACATCCCATGCCTGGACTCTGGAAAAGACTGCCTGTGAAGGCTTCACACCACTGTTCTAAGAATATTAAATGTCACAAAGCTGTGTACATTCAATGTCATGCTTGCCAACCATCTGATGCAGATTCATAAATAACCAGTGTTTAACCTTTAGGCTACGGCATTTAAATTGAACTGGCCGCGTCTCAGGTATGACATTCTTCCAGTTGGCCCTTTAAATTTTTGTGCGTGGGTTACAAAAAACATATCTTTTGAACCACAAAAAAATTAAACAGTGAAATAAGCAGAGTTTTGTAGGAAATGAAACAGAGGTATTTCAGCGTGTCTGGCAGAATTCAGTAAAAATTCTTAGTAGCTACACCACCAAGTAAATTTACAAAAGCTTAAAAATATTCCATTTCTTTTACTTACGTTTCGGTTTGAGGCCTCAGTTTTGCGAAGGGAGGTCTATCTTGAACAGCCTGAAGAGTTTCAGAGCTATGCTTTCTTGTGATAGTCCTCAAAGCAGCTTCTGGCTACACAGAGTCCCACATCACACTTCCAGCATTTCACTAAAACTATTCTGCATTCACCCCTGGCCGAACACACTCGACATCTTACTTGCTTGGCACACGGAATGGGCCAATGTTTGCTACCGCTAGCCTCCAGTCTACTGATTTGTGCGGCAACGCTGGGTCGTCTCCCAAATGGCCTCGGTACAATCCATTCATATCCAGCCTGTGCCAACATATTCCTCACAAGGGCGAATCGAAAATCTCTATGCGAAATTTTCTTATGCCCACATGAGGAAAGAAGAATGTAGCTGTTCAAACTTGCCAGGTCAAACAACTGGAAGAACAACTTCTACCTCCATTTCAGTGTTTGATGGCAAATGGAGTAGCTACTGGCCATTCTGTCTCCCTTATCCAGGTAGCCCATGTGGCTGGAATAATCCGCCACAATTTGCGGCTTTATGGCCTTCCCGTTAGTATCACAGAAATTACCTTCTGCGGGCAAATCGTGGATATTTGTCAACATGTATATGTCACATTTGTCCCTCCACAGTATTGCTGTCAAGTCACCCCTGGTCCTTACGTGAAGGTCGCCCTTTTAAGTTTCATTTTCCTGGGGCCTAGGTCCTGTGGCATGCCTTTCCTGTTGGGTCTGAGAGTGCCACAACAGTAAATTTTAGTCATGGCCAAGTCTTCGAATATTCGAGGGGAAGTAAAGAAGTTACCCATGTAGAGTTTGTGGCCACGTTCTTGTACTTTTTTGGTCAGTTCTGTCACTGTCGCACGGGATATGGTCAAGTCTTGCACCCTTCGTAGTCTAGCCTTCCCCACATACACTTTCATGTCATATGTGTAACCAGTTTTGTCAGAAAGCTTGTAAATTTTGATTCTGAAACGCTTGTGTTTTTTGGGTATGTATTGTTTGAAAATGACCCTTCCTTTGAACAAAACAATAACTTCGTCAATGGCCAGATGATCAGAGGGTTGTAAAATTTTGAAAATGTCCTGTTTAGAATTTCAAATAGGTTCCAAATCTTCAACAGTCTGTCAAAATTTTTGTCCTTCCTGTCAGGTTCATTCTTGTCTGTGAAGTGCCAAAAGCGAAGGATGTGAAGATATCTGTCTTGTTTCATAGCGTTAGTATAGAAAGGCGCGTACAGCTGGTCGGAAGTTACCCAGTAGTCTGTCAGTTTGTCCCGTAAGTCATGTCCCATTTGTATTGTTACAGCAAGAAACACAAGCATTTCGGCCTCAGTCATGTCAGGGAGGGGTGATGGTCCCTCGTCAAGTCTGTCAACATGGTCGTGGTAGTATCTGTTACTCTCCACCACCAGCAGTGTGATGATTTCAGCAAAATATAACAGGAAAACGCTAAGTGGACTGGAGGCGTCATTTATGTGTGGCGCTTCGTTGTCGTTTTTCCCCCTGTTGCCCCCTGTGTACGTGTGTACTACACTTGTCTGAGGGCTAGAGGGGCGCGTCCACGAGGTAGACGGCATGTGTACCTGTCGACCTGGCCCACTCTGAACAGCTTCCTCTTCCTCAGAGGCACTTGCAGGACTGAGCTGCTGGAAATTTGTCCAATGGATGTTGGGCGGTCCGGTTGCAGGAGTGACACCCCTGGCTTGTCTTCAAAACCTTCCTCATCTTCCGAGCTGCTGTCATTAGAGGCGCCGGCTTCATCACTGTCGCTGTCCCAAATTAGTTCAGATATCTGAGTTTGGGACAACACCTTCCGACACTTTGCGGGCGCACTCATTTTTATGAAACTTGCTTGCCTCACAAAACCCTTAGCAAGACTGACTGAAAAGGAAAAATTCTGCCTTACTACTCAATAAACACAACACACTGAGGGATGAAGTCATAAATTGTGTTTATGGCTTTGTTCTTGACAAGCCAGATGCTGTATGTCAGTCTGCTAATCCAACGGACTTTCTTTCCACTTATAAACCCAGTGGTGCGAAGTTTTACGTGCGAGGGGAATGTGTTAAAAAAACGTGAATATTATTCCAACAGAAACAGATAAATTTATGGAATCACCTCAGTTTCGTAGGAAATGAGACAGGCTTTTGCAACACTTCTTGTGAAGGTCCGTAAATTTGCTTATTGTCTAAAATACATGATAGAATTTTAGAACATTCAGTATTTCCACATCACTTTATTTGAAACTTGGCAACCCCAACGTCTGTCCTTTTCTTCCTCTAAGGAATGCACAATCATAACTGAAACGAAACACGAGCCTTTGCTGAGTCGAAACACTACTAAACCCAACCGGACCCCACCTACTTTGTCAGCTCTACACATCGCTTGTAATAAAACTGCACTAAAGCCCGAAACACAGACTCCAACTTGACAGAACTAGTAAACGTTTTCGAACATAACATGATGTTTCAGAAGACAAAAAGAAATCTCTCAATTCAGGAATAATTGAAAAATGTTATAAATATAAGACAAATAAAATTAAAACCCACATAAAAGGGTTTCTTGATATTTATTAGAATAAAGGCAGTAGAGTTTTAGTAAATTTTTGCACACGAAAGTTTTGTGGCCAGACCTATGGCGTGACATATGATGTCAGTTTTCTTCAAAGGAAAATATACCAAGACTGTCTGCGATAAGAAACAGAGAACTCATTATAAGCTGTGGTTTTTTTCTTTCAGTTGAGCATGGTACACAACAGAAAATATTTGTTACTCACAGGCCCAATCTTTAGCTGTACCATTTGGAGTATACGTGTCCCATATTGAACCGTGCTTCAGCCTCTGTCTGCGGTGTGTCAACACTACCCACTCAACAAAACTCGAGATCAACACAGCCAGCAAAACTAGTGCGTAAGGAAAGTGCTTATGCTTTCAGACCGCATCGAAACAGACTCACAGTCAATGAGTATGTGAGTTCTTTCCTTGGATAAAGCGGTCGGAGCCTGAAGCAGACCACTAAATGTCATCTAATGCGAAGTTAAGAATGATTGCAGCTATACTTTTTCTCCTACATGATTTCATAGTGTGCACAGCGAAAGACTTCACTGTGTTTAAATACTGCTGGCATATATGTACACCGCTCGTACCGCACAGTTATTTAAATGCCGGCAAACATATATGCCGCACATACCCTAAAGGTTAATTAATACACAAAGCAATCGCAGGCCAGTCAAACAGCAGTAACAGAAAATACGATCGTCACACTGTGGTGCAGTTTACTAAAGAAGTGGCATTTTGTCTAGTTACGTAGTATCTTTTTAGTGCCCACTAATATCATCACTTTCCTTAGTACTCTGTCTTCCAACACTTGTGATTTAAACTGAAATATATACTGGATGTTTTTTAGTCAAAGCAAGAAGCATGTTTTACAACAAAGCGTAGCTCTATCTGATGGACTCAACATTCATCTGACAGCAGAAGCAGAGGCAGCAGACAACACGTGCTTTTAACCAAAACAAGATGATAGAAAATCCCCCATACATGTCAGTTTATCTTCTGAGACTTGGAATTTAATGGTAAAATAATGACCATATAGCACAACACTAGTTCAGTATATTTATTTATATATTATTCATCAAGAACATGACATGTTTTGGTCTACTAGACCAACCTCAGGTGTATGCATAGTAAAAGCAGTGGTACAAGGTAAAATTGCATGCTTTTGTGAGATCTCACAGATGTCAGTTACACTTGTATTACAAATTAAAATTATACCTTATACATGTCAGTATACCTAGAATAAAAAGGATATCTAGAATGACGCAATTGCAGTCATCTTTCTGTATATATGACATTATATCCAGATTCAAGCCCATAGGTCAATTAGGGTTTTAAAGAAGTTTAAATAAGTTTTATTCCCCAAAACTTGTACAAATTATCATTTCCTTTTTATTCTATACACTGACATGTATAAGGTATAATTTTACTTTGTAACACAAGTGTAACTGACACTTGTGAGATCTCACAGACGCATGAAATTTTACCATGTACCACTGCTTTTACTATGCATACCCCTGAGGACGGTCTAGTAGACCTGAAGATGTAGTGTTTTTCATGAATACATAAATAAATATACTGAACTTGTGTTGTGCTATACAGTCATTATTTTACCATTAAATCCTGAGTAAATGCACAACAGGATGGCCCCCGCTAAAATCTTTCTGAGACTTAACTTTATGCTATTTTCCATACAGATACAAACAATATGCCATGACATTCCACAATAAATTACAGTTTACTGCTGTTGCTGGCATCTCTATGTGGTCGTTACCCTCACATTCAAACTTAATACTCACCTCCCAGACATTGTGGTCTAATCAAGGGATGTCAGTAAGTTCCCAGCACTCTGGATCATCTGCCCAGTTTTATGTACAGTTTGGTGGTGTGTCTGGCATGGCACACAGTGAGTGAGATGTGTGTGGTGTGCTGCAGCTCTGCACCAGTGGCATTTTGCCCACCACACAGTTCAAGGTTTGACTCGGCACAACTCACAGTTACACAATGTACATCTGCAATGGTGTGAAGGTACTTGGTATACATATCATCCTATAGCACCAAAAGACTGTGCCTTTTCAGTAAGAGGGATGCCACCTTCAAATCATCCTGCAGCAAGGAAAATTTTGTAACAGCACAGTAGTTGGTCCAATTGTTCCCAGAACGACTCACAGCACAGACAACTGCCAGTACATTCTACGAATATTACCTGTACAGTTCTGTGCAAATACCTCGTAATTTTACTGCAAGGCAGGTATGGAAAGCAGTTGCCATTGGCAAATGTATTCTAGTATTCTGAAAGACTGAACCCACTATGCAATATATGCCAACCTGTTTCATAAACAAAGAATGACAGACCTCTGTGGTCAGTACAAAATGAAGGGGAAGATCTTGAAGGAAGTGCTGTCAATGAGAGTGTGCTTACTGTTAACATGAATACTAATAACTAATTCAATGGAACAGAGTCCTTCTTGAGAAGGTACCAAACAAGCAGCCAGTCAAGAAATTTGCCACCTTTCATAGAACCCAAAGTTACCATGTTCACAAGCACCTGCCACTGCGCTGTATGAAAAGCCACATGGATCCAGACCACACCCTCCACCATACAATGACAGACAGCTTTGCCTGACCCCATGACCCATATGCATCATCATGATAAACAGCAGCATCTGACAGAGCACAATACTGAACGTATGATATTATGTAGTATGTAATTAATTGAAAGTGTTATAATATATATATATACACATCAAAAATAATTCTTGCAGTACTGACTGCCCTTTATGGCTGATTCCACCACTAGGAATATGTAAAATGTTCTCATGTGTGATAGTTCTTCTATGTCAAACACAGAATGTTCCTTTTACCATGTTTGTGAGCATGGTGGCTGTTGCAGGATGTTCCACTGGACACACATTAATAGTTAATGAAGAAATTATCCCAAAGAACAGTCTGAGATGTCACAGACAACAGTAAGCAACTGAACAGCTGGAGATACACAGTCAGGCTTGGACTGGCATGAAAACTGACATGGCAGAGTGGGAGGATACAGTGACAACAGCCACAGTTCTTTTTTTTTTTACTTAGTGCAGAATTATTATTAACATGGGAAATTCATGTGCATTAGATGTGCTACTGACTACAAAGTGTCTCATTTACTCTGTGACAACTGCCATGCTCACAAACATGGTAACAGGGACACTCTGTATATGACATACAAGAACAATCACACATGTGAACATTTTCTATATGCATATTGGTGGAGTCAATCATAAGGGGCAGTCAACAGGGCAAGAATTATTTTTGACATTACGAACTGTCACCATATCTGACACGAAGCGCGCACATGGTGTACCTGCTACTACTCATACAGTGTACTACATGCATGGCAGACTATTAAATCAATACACTTCACAGACGTGCCCTTTAATATAGAAATTTGAGGTGCCCCTTTGATTCTGAATTTCTAAACATACCCCAGAACTGTGTTCAGACGTGACACACAGGGATGCCTTGCAGTTGGCAGCAGTGATGGTCGGAACTCCTATACATTGTCTCTCATACTCAGGTTAGTGACCTTCTTGTAGATGGCACACACAGGACAGAAGGAATGACTTCCTGGAACCTTCTTGTTCAGCCCAGAACCAATGACATCCTCTGGCAGTTGGAACAGCAATTTGTTTGATGATGCATCTCCATGGCTGTCAGTGATTAAAATTATCATACAAACAACTGTAAATTATAATTCACTTAATGTGTAAAACAATTCGCATTAAGCACCTTAAAAAGAAAGCCTTCATAGAAGTCTCATTAACGTACATGCAAACGGAAGATCCTCTTCTCACTTTTCATTTCAAAAAACATCACAATTTCTGCCTCACATGATGCTCACCTTAATTACAGGGACATTCTACAGTTCATGTGAATGGCTCTGATGTAGTTTAGCCACACCACTGCGGGAAAATTTGTTAGAAAGCAAGGTAGAGAGTATCTGGAAGACTGTTTGTGGGTGATGAAGATGTGAAGAAGAGTGGCTATGTTACTGTATGGTTACTGTATGGTAGTTGTATGGCAGGAGGGTGCAGGGCTGCGTGCACAGGTTGTAGAACCCACCTGACATTTCAGACAATGTGAAGAAACATTGTAAAGGGGTCAATATCGCATGCACCGTAGAGAGATATACTCAGCAAGAAAATAGATATAGTTTGTCTGGCAGTTGTATGTGTTGAGGAAAACCGTTACATGTTTCCTGGTTGCCTCTATAGTGTTGGTACAGGAGCACAAGTTAGAAATATCGTGCCAACTGTGACTGACATATAGCCTACACTCCAACCGAAGTTTGTGTGTAACAGCCATGAAGTTAATAGACAGGCCAAGAACCATTAGAGGAGTGAGGACAAGGTTGAAATATTGCGCCGACTGTAACAGAGAGATAGCCTAACACTCTAACGAAAGTTTGTAATATCACACTGACTGTAACAGATATATCCAAAGACTCTAACCAAAGTTTGTGTCAATTGGCCAGGTACTTAATACTCAGACTGAGAACCATTAGTGGAGTGAGGAGGACGAGGTTGAAATATCGTGGCAACTGTAACAGAGAGATAGCCTAACACACTAACCTAAGTTTGTCTTGAGTGGCCATGTAGTGCCTGTTTGTATAGCAAAGTGAAGTTTGAAATCAACGCACCAAGTTGGGGGAGGGACATGGGGGCACAGCCACAACACTGCATGCCCCACAGCGTATGTCAACTTTGTCACTGCACACTCAATACACACTAGTGTGGCTAAACTACATCAGTGCCCATGTGAATAATCAATATATGTGTATGGGTGTGTGGGAGGACCCGGGGTATGCTGCATCATTAGAAATGCCTCAATCCTTCTTACTTCATGCTCACCATTCTTCACCACTGGCAACGAAATTTTCAACGTTGCCATCCCACACCACAAAAATAAGAGAAACAATTACTTAAACATTACTCCGTTTTGAATTACGGTCCTCCTACAACCCAACATATTAAAACCACATAAATTAATGTACTGCATTACCAGTCATATTTTAAATTTGCAAAAATCCCAAAAAGTAGGGGCCATACGGGAGTTGTACGTTGTCTACGCATGGGATCAGACTTGTGGGGTTCCTACAGTGGCCATAGCCAGAATGATCACCACAGAACAGCAATTTCGCTAATTCCAACACACTCGTGCCAAAAAAAAAAAATAGTAAATCTCCAAATATTTTACACAGCAAATTACCTCATGCGCAGTGACAGGCTCACATAAGGCACACACATTCAAATAAAGCAACTAATCTCCGGTCGGAAAGGGAAAGTTTGTATTTCCCGGAGCACGACATGCCAACACCCACGCCACCAATATGGCGGCCAACCCCTACAGCGATTGCACAACCCACCGCAGTGACTTATGGTAGTGATGTCACAGTATTTTAACATCCAGGCAGCCGGGTGTTGCGGGCAAGCACCCAACACAACAACTTGAGCGTTTACCCTCAGAAACCGATTACGAAACAGGCTGGAATTATGCACCATGGATTAGAGCCGTACTTGCCGGTTTACCACGGATTACATATGGACACTCCAAGACCTGGATCAGAGCGAATCAGAGGCTATACGTCAGAGAATGCAATAGCAAACGTAAAATACAGCGGCAAAACTGACTGTCGTTACAAATCTGTAATACCAACACGACTGTCATAGTAATTTTGAAAATTAAATCCGACGCCATTGTTGCCAATATACATAAAAACCAAATAAATTCTAAAATGGGTATAAATGGTTCATTTTCCTGCTTTAGTTGACTCTGCCACTTTGTTCTCAACTTGCAACGTAGTATTCGGTATAGTGACTAGGCTGCGGGCTAAAGATGAGAGGAATCGTGATTCGATTCCCAACAGAGGCACGAGGTTTCGCTCTTCCCCATTGCCCACCCCGTCTCTGGGTGCCACCCAGCCTAATGCTCATAGGACCACGTATGTGTAAAGACGATGCGTTTTGAAGTGATAATCACAGTTCTGCACCTTCTTCTTGACTTTGGGCTGAAAATTATAACCCAAACTTTTACGTTCTAATGCAATATGCAGTACACATCAATACCAAACAAAATACACCAGTCTTTGAACATTCAAGTCTTGTGGCATGTTATGCCATGTCAAATAGTAAATGGTATATAATTTTCTTACCTGTGAACAGGGCATAACATCCCAGAAGACTCCAATCTTTAACATTGTGAGAACCTCAAGTCTTGTATTTAACAAGTGTTGCTTGACAGATGTACATATCTTGGAAACACTGATTTACATTAATATGAACTAGTACACAAAACGCTGTTATTTGGTACATATAAATGGTTCACATAACTTCAAAAATGTAATAATCATGTCTCATACAAGAGGCGAAAGTTAATGTGAAAGCATGACAGTTTATGTATGAGAAATACGAAGTTCTCACCGTGTGTTGCTAAAGGTAGAGCTTCTGCACAATGTGACATCATATCAAGTGGTACTAATCGAATCACTGTCATATCCCAGAACACTTGAATCTTCAACACTTGAGTTACATGTATATTCTTAAACTACCACATTTAACTGCAGAATTTCCACCCAGCACAGAGGAAAACATGTAAATTGTGGACATAATTCAGTGTTCATATACACCAGCCTTCAAATCCTGAAAGTTGTTTATTTTTTATTCATCCTTACATATAGGAGTTTGCACCACTGATAATACTGTTCTAAGGTGGCAGAATGAGACTGGTAATCTGAAAAGTACAAGTTATCCCACTAATTATGAATACACAAAATACAATATCATACAAAATACGTGGCATTTGAATAACAATTCCATGAATACCATCTCAGAATTTTTATTACATGTGAGTTTGAAATCGTCACTGCAGTACGAAATACTTGTGTTGAGACAAATGTTACAAACCAGACCACACCCCAGACAGTATGACTGTACAGAAATGAAAAAACCTTACTATACAGTATATTCCATTATAAATTACTGTATTAAAACAAGTATGTAGCACCTTGCTAAAGCTTTCACAGACTTAAATTTCAAGTGTGCAAAACACAGTTTGCAGCCTCACACAGCCTACCAACAAAGAGGTCATTATCACTACATTAGTTGACAGGGTAAGAACAGTCTCTGAATGTACAATGAACCGCCATTATAAGAACCGTCCACAAGAATGTGACAAACTGATACTAACATGAATACCCGTTATAGGGAGTTTAGAGCCCTTGACTGTATAAATCGTTTCAAAAATCAAAGAGTGAATACATATATGAAATTATAAGTACCAGTGAAAAGACGGGGTCAATAAGAGAATTAATCCACGGATGCTCCTAATACGGTGTCCTGTGTGAACTATGGCATAGGCTGCCTTGGTCCAGACCCACAGAAACTCAAGCCTTGCCCAATTTATGATGGGTGGAGGGGGGGGACACAATTTTAAGAATGAGGAAAACCATAGATCCAATGGCAGCACATCAGTTCTTGACAATGGTTTAACAACACTCAAATCACAAACACTTTGCAGGACTTCTGCCATCATCCGCACAGTTAAAAAATCACAATGTTGCAGAAGAAACTTCTTCCATCCTCAGGTGATAACCACTTGGTCAGTGTGCAAAGTGTTTGTGACTTGAGTGACAAAAGATCCATTTTCATTTCAAGTTCACTCTGTTTCACTGTACTATATCATAATATACAACCACAAATTTTGGCTCTCCCTACCTTTGTACCACACATGGTAGCACTGCCTCTTAATGTTGACCCTGTCTGGTTCAAACACTAAAACACAACTGTGGAAATCAGCGTGTTTGTATGGTACTAACATGGCAGCGGTATAGTCTAGCGCCAATCTGTGGTTTTTGCTGCAAATAGACAAACTGTTTCCCCACATATGCATTGCAACAAAAAACGTCATGCTACAAACCAATCTGCAGTGCATCCCACATGCAAATTATAGCACTTATCAACTTCACTTTGCAAACACCTGTCTCTTCATATCCCTTACTAATTTGAAACTTTGCATCTTTTCTCTGTTGCAGCAAAGTTTCTTGAAAACATCTACAATAAGGAAGGTATCATGCTTTATACTGCTTACACAAAGAACATACATAACAGTAGGTTTGCATGTGCCAGCAATGTCTACTATTCCCTCAAAAAAGAGAGCACATCCACATATATGCTGCCACTTTGTAAGTAGGAGTAACTAAGGTTTAGTGGTGAACGAATGGAAAAGGGCTGGCCCTACACCATGGTGAATGGGTACAGCAATACCAAGCCATGTGTTTCTGTGAAGAAATGATTAATATATTTGTAATGTTTTCTGCGCCATTTTCTATGATACATTGTATATTACTCAGCAGAAAATACTACCAAAGACTCTGATGCTCAGGTGGCATTTTATATTTGGAGCAACAGGTAATAGTACTCTTTCAACGGAGAATCTCAGGGCCCACAATGATCACGTTGCAAAAGACCTCACACTACTTTTGGAACAGCTCCTCTACCACACATGCACTGAATGGGATATTGCAAGGGGTGAAGTTTTAAGTTTTTTAAAAGTGATTTTAGTGGTTTTTAAACATAGTAGCCCCAGTGCTTTAAGCACTGAAATATGTTGGAGTGTGTGTAAAAAACTTTAATATTGGATTTCAATACATGTGTATGGGTTGGTTGTTTTATATATATCAATCTATATAAGTACAAACATTGTATGGACAATGTAAAATTGAGAGAAGTCCATTTTTCATCACTATGTTGTCACCTAATCTGACATTACTGTCCAATTTTGATAAAATATGTTTCACACTTGACAAGGCACGGTTAGAAAAACTATGTTTCAGTAACATACATACAACATGCATGATGCTGACTCTACAATCAACATAATGATACATGTTGAACAGGATGCCCTCCTCCTACTGCTGATAGCTTCTCTATGGAAGAGAGAACAGTCTTCCTATTTCATACTCCTGACAAACTTTCCACCTGCAATACAACAAATTGGACTTTAAAACAGAATGTTAAAGAAGTCGTACAGACAATCCACAGATTTGCAGTTACAACATCCCCAACACCATTCATGAACATCAGGGATGGAAACATCCCCAGATAAAATATGGATCAACATAGGATTTTCAAAGAAAAAACAATCAAAGCTGAATCTATGCGGAAATGTAGCATAGGCAAAAGAAAGTGGTGACTGTGTAACCACTGCTGAGACACCAATACGTTTAACTTGAAGATAAGGCTGCCAGTGCGTAGGGCTGACAACCTTGCCACCTTCATCTGCTGAGCCTCAACCTCCTGGAGCCGCCTGTGCAGGCCTATACAGGGATTTCCCCCTGCCCCCCCCCCCCCACTAAAAGAAGATTAATATTTATTACTTTTCTGAATCATGTGACTAGGTTCTGCAGCAAAGCAATGACAAAGCGTACACTGCAATAGGCCAACCATGTTCAGCTACAGCTGAACAGACAAAGCAGGAGACTAGCATTTTTTGCCAATCAAACATGCTAGTTCAAGTTACGATACTGGCGTAAATTCTCATTATTTTTGGGCACTGTATTCACACAAATACTTACTTAAATTGTGCAGGTGTATGACTAAACTGTACGTTCAAAAATTATTTGTGCCACACTGGTGAGGCTACAAGTGTAAGTGAAACACGTTTTTCTGTTACTTTTTCCTCATTTGGTGTTTATGGACCTCCTGATTTAAAGGGCCGACAATCAATGTGACTGTAGATAAAAAGTGTTATTTGCAGAACATACACAGTTTACAAGTACTTCATTGTTTTAGGTGTAGCACTCACACAAAATGTAAATTATTACATCAGCCCTTAAAAGAAACCTTTTCAAGGCCTAGCATCTTTAATATGATGTTCAGAATCACTGTGCTTCAACCATGGCTCATGTCTATCTCAGCGTGGATACAACTGTTGAAATCACTGTTGTGAAAATCCCTGATAAGTTACCTAAAGTCAGGACCCTTCCAAGAATGGATGGATTAAGGGTAAAATAGCTGTACTTTTGGACACACATAAAACCCACCTCTGAGAACACAGACAGAAGCCCAATCTACAGAAGTGATTCTGATGGTAAAGGAAGTAACAACCAGATTCTATCAGCATCCTGCATGTGGTCACAGCTCCTTTTCTTGCCTTACTGACGTGTGGAACAACAGCACCTTCTGAATACTCTGATAGATCAGTTCCAGACATGCCAGGCGTGGCCTTGTATACTGCAAAGAAATACCTGCTACAAGAATCATTTCATACTTGTATTATGTTTAATAAAGGGCAGCGCACATATCAGGTGACTAAATTTTGTAGTGGCACCTAATATGTTCGGCACAATTATTGCAGTTCTTTCCTTACGTATAGAATGTGTCCACTCACACGCACCAAGCACAAAGTGCCAGGTAACAGTGAGGTTCGCAGGATACTCCAGAAGTCTGGGTCCTCAGTATGGAACTTGCTTCATGTCACCTTTCTGGAGCCTAAAATTAGGAGGTGGCACCGTGATTTTTGGAAAATTTTTGGATCACTGGCTTAGTGTACTGCGAACAAACCTGGTGTATGTCACAAAGAAGACTCAGTAAAGTTTCCCCTATGTCTGAGCAACACACTGTTCAGATGTACTGACGCATGGAGGTGGCTCTATGCCTTTGAGACTTTGCTATAGGCTGTCCAGTGTAATGTGAGCTACAGTATACAAGTGTGCAGCACCTGTGGTTGTCTCACCAGCACACAGTGTTATACTTCCATCATCCTGCTCACAGGTCAGGTTTCACAAAACCACCTGTACTACCTGTAGATGGAATTGTGCAGCCAAGCACTTCACCCTAGGAAAATGCTTCTCCTTCCCAGTACCAAATGGACAGGAGGATGTGTAGGCCCCTGTGCTGGTCTGGGTGTTACTGCCAAAAGTAAAAGGATACCACTAGATGCTTTCTGGGAAAATGAATTTCTCATGATGTAAGGCTCAACCTCCAACATATATCTGAATGAGAAAGTATAACATAATTACAACTCCCAGAAGCATGCAGATCAGCAAAATCCTTTGTGAGCTTTGGAATGAAGATACCTGGCACTAACTTATTTCTGAGTGCATGACTACTACTGCTAGTACTGCTGCTGCTGCCACCACCACCATCGCCACCACTGCCACCACCACCGCTGCCGCCACCACCACCACCACCACCACCGATGATGGTGGTGGCAATAGTAATCTACATCATATTACAACTGCAAGAAACTAAATTAAATCCAACTCCACTAGGATTCAACAAATTTAACAAAAAAATCATAATGCAAAGTTGGCAAGAAAGCAGGTTTTTTCTAAAATTGTGGAGAAAACTGAAGAAGATGGAAATTTTTTGAACACTGTGGTCATCTACAAAGAAATGTAGCTTTCTCATAAGATGTGAAAACAAAGCATCAATCCATGAAATTAGAAAACTCGTACTCTACAAGAACAAAAAAAATCAAATGTAAAATTAAAAAATTAAAACCATGAAGCTGTTTTCCTTTGGCATCATTATGGTTGAATACATAACAACATAATCCAACACTGAACCAACAATTCTACATTCAGGCTTTAACAAAACTACAAGAATGGATTTGGCAGGGAGGCGGACAGAGACCAGATTTGGGGAGCTGCACTTGGCTTTTGCACCAAGACAAGGCACTGATACAATTTTGGCCTGACAGTTCTATGCTGAAGAACAAATAAAAACACTCATATACACTCTGTACTCTCCAGTCCTGCCCTGTGCAATGTTTTCCTTTTTAACAAAATCAAAAGTGAACTGTTTGACATATAAAAGAAAATGGCAGGGTTATTTAAAATATTCTCACAGAATCACTACAGGGGATTCTTCAAGGCATGGAAAGCTCAAATGAAACAGACTGTAGCTGTGAACAGAAATTACTTTGAAGGGGATAAGGTATATACCTATATACAAAATTTAATGAAGTACACACTTGAAAATATTGTTATTTAATAACCACACAATGCAAGTTGCATTTTATTGTTAGGGTATAAATTTATGTTACACATAATACTAACAACACAAGACTCCTGTGATTAATATGCAGTAAGAAAGTACGCTTTAACTCTTCAATCTGGAAATAATTATTTATTATTTACTTAAAATAGTCTCTTAAACCTAAAATATCAATTGTGGCATATTTAACCACCATACCAATGCAGGCTTAAGTACTCTCCCAGGGCAACTACAAACAATAACAATTATCTCCAGACTGCTGGTCTCTCAACCAATGTACAAACCAATGCCCTCCCATACACGAGGAAGAGCATTTGGCATTCACTTTAAATATGTCGTATGCAAATATTACCTGAAACAGTGGAATCAGTTTTATTGTGGTCTTTTCACAGTGTGGTTGCTCTGCTAAAACTGCAAGATAATACACCACTTGATGCTGCAAAACACAACAGAGTATGGATCAACATCTGCACACAAGTTAGGACAGGGCCACCACATTCTTAACGTAACTCTCCTACCAATACGACCAGAGTATACACTGTAACATTCCTTAATATGTAATTTTTTCCATTTCCTGCTCCTTTAATCATGATGTCCCAAATTTAACACAGTTTCAGCTATACATACCTATGTGCAAAAATATAACTCTGTAAACCATAAAAATCTTTCTACATACCAAAGTAATTGCTTCATTGATAATAACATCGGTGATGAAATGCCATGGTATGAAATGGGATGTCTGATAACCAGACTGATATGTGGTAGTAAGTTGGAGTCCTACTGGAGCTACAAATAGCAGAGACTCTGGAAAAAAAGAAAAAAAACCCCTCTGTAACTCTGGTTATGATCATGAAGCACTTTTGAAGATAAAAACTAAATTTAGCCCACCACTTACAACTGCAGAGACTATGATTTGAAACTAGATAACAAGCAGGGGGCCATAATATTAGCAGGGTGGATAATCATTGAAACTGTGGCCCCCATGACTGACGAAAATTCCCCCCAATTCATTTTAGCAGAATTGAGATTTTCTGAAACCACGAAACCTTACACTAACAATTTTAATTTACCTAATCTGTCATAGAATTCAACCTTGTCTGTACAGCTACACCACAATTCAGAGCAGTTCTCTGATAGCACATAAATGTTCCCTCCTAGTTAGTAGAATTGGACCCGTACCACTCTACCTCAAATTGTGATCACGTGACAAGCTGTGTGCATTATACAGCCCTAGCTATAACAACTGAGCATTGAAATGTAATACTACTGCAATTGTCACGGCACCACCCTTTCTATGTGCCTCCCATCAGACTCTAATCAGTAAAAACACCCAATGATTAATGTATTTAAGAAAATCTAATAACTGCAAGTCATTTAAAACTCTAAACTTAACTAACCACTCTTCACACTCCACAGCAATCTGGCCATCACACAACCTACTATAAGAGTAAGGAAAACTGTAATATACAAATTCGGGTTATAAACGTCACACGTTGCTAATAAAGACGCGATTAAAAGAATACTGCAAACAAATTCTTTTTCAGTGACGAATACCGACACACTTTTAACAGTAAATTCAAAGCACATATTCGATGTGTCATGATGAATTACGTCCAACAACAGTTCTTGGCCATTAACACTTCGCTGAGTACTTGTGTATTTCGTAACACAGCGGCTGTTTTCACACATTAAAAACGCTATCTGCTCGCAGCGAAGCTACACTTCCCAGTTTCTATTCACTTTAACAATGCTGATACGGGACCTACTCATATCTAACCTAACTTGCGCCAAGAACAGCCCCAATCATATCCCTCACCTACATACCATGCCCCTCAGTCACCCCCTTCGCTTATCATGCATTAGGAGTGGCGTGTCGTAACCACCGCGGATAACCATGGTTTCCCTACCACGGACTAGAGGTACTGACAGGAAAGTCACGGATCGGATCAACATTTCCTCGCGGCGCAAGTCTCGGCCACAGACGAGGTCTTGCCCATCACGAATACAAATTAATACTGTTAACCAGACTGGCACGTCGGTGGGAATGGGAAACTACACCGCCATTTACGTCGCCTTCCTGTGTTACTGTAGCTGCCATGGCTCACCTATACCCCCCCCCCCCCCAAGTGTAACATGACGCAACGAAGTAACCTGCTGTTTGCCATTCCCTCTTCGTGCTGCCCCACTCCTTTCATAATGGTACTAAAAAATAGCGACCTTCGATATTATTAAAAACCTACTAAATACACTTATTAGGAAACATTGTCAGTGATTTCAGGCTTCCGCCGCGATGTTGAGATCTGCCCTCTTCTGGGGTGTTAAGCAGCGTCCAGTAGTAGTATTAGTTTACACTATGTTTTCTCCGACATATTTCTGCTGCCATCAAAATGTAATGTAAAATAGCAACGTATATTTATTCCTTATTACGTGTATTCAGTCGTTTTGTAATAGTGACACAGTGCACGGATAATGCAAGATGGTCAGTGAACTGCTTTCTCTTCCATTCAGATTTGTTGACCTGCAAAGCATACAATTTCTGAAACCTCCCATGCATGCTACATGCCTACCAATCCATTCCCCTTCTTGGCCCTTGGCAATCGATATTTGATCCTTCAAAGTAGCTTCGCTAACAAAAGAAAATTTGTCATTACATCCATGATTACGATATTTGTGTTGTAACTGTTCCTAAAGAAGTGGGTCACTTTTCAAGTAGCGGTACGAACAGAAATAAATTATTAACCTAATAAATTCATCCTTATGTAACTTGTTGTTACTATGTTCAAGCTAAACTTCTTAGCTCGTCAATGGCATACAATTACAGACCACGTTATTGCGAAGCCTGAACTGTTCGCTTAAAAAAGTGCAGAATAAAGTATGGTTAAAAATGTATAATAACACGCGGCGATAGATTTCTGTGACGCAGCAAAGCCTTTGGCCGTCTGTGCAACCTGCTTGCTTTTCCTCAGTCACACTTCGCGAGCTTTTCAAACCTGTTTGCTTCCCATAATATTAATAGAACCCAAAGAGCTCCTAAATTAATAATTTACCATAATTATCGCCGTCATTAAATATTAATCATGAATCACGCAGTAGTTTTCTGGGTACCTGAGCTCCCGAGGAACATGTTGCCTCCGCACGCAGACTACCCTGAATAGAGAAGAAGCGTATTTTAAAAAGCTGACACCCACCTACCAGTGACACAGCCCTAAGATCCAGAAGATCACAGTGTGAATATATGCCATGGAAACATCAGATCCTTTGTTCACAAACTGTAGTCTTAAGACCATATGAGCATTCATCGACAGACCCAGTTTTTGCGTGCCCCGCAGCGAATTTATTTCACCAACATCCACCCTGAAGGTGGTGGCAGTATGTTTCTTCGAAACGTTAGTACCCACCTACAGCAACAAGCTATCATAACTCAGACGGCCACAATATCAATCTTCACGGCTTGAAAACTTCAGGTCTTTATATATATATATATAGCTCTTTTTGATCCGAAAGGTTTCGAATTTGTGGTTTTCGTGTAATATTCCCTCACTTTACAGGTTATATATATGTTGTAATATAACATATCTGGGGAAAATATAATGCATTTTGTTGGACTGAGAGTTGTGAGTTGGTCATCGACAATGCTCGGAATGAACAATGTAAGAAAAACGTACAAGTTTATCAAGCATATTTAGAAGAAACTCTCCACTGCGTCGGACCTGACGCAGAGCCACTGTGGCACTGTTTTGAAGTTCGTTGCTATAGTAACCCATTGAGTACACAGCAAACTGTTGTGTAGGTGACGTGCATGTTTGTACGTACAATAGACGAAGCGGATCCGTTGTGCGGATGATTAAGAATGGGATCGGAAGATTGCTCCTGGGTCTTTGATTCGTTGGTGGGATTTCTTCAGGGACCAATATGGAATGCTCCAATACTTACGTTTATCGAACAAAAATCATCAGGTAAGTAATATAACGCAGTACTTGAAAGCTATAAACCACGTAAGTCAGCAATTTCACATATTTAGTGATTTAGATATTTATATATATATATATATACCAGGCCTTTTGCTACACATCGCACTTTATATATAACTGCTGAGTTAATCGTATATATATATATATATATATATATATATATCACCTGCAGTTAACATCAGGAAAATCTGGATTTTTCTTATAAGTGCACTTACGTGCTCCACACATTGCTCAGGATAAGTCGCGGTTACGTGCCGAACAGACTCCACAGGTTGCTTTTGTAACGGAGATGCAGTGTGTTTATTTTACAGTAGGAAATGAGTTGTAAGTATTACCTTTCTGATTTTCACGATTTAGAGGGTGGAAACATAATCTTTTATCGCACTCAACGGGGTCAGACGTTTTACAAGGCTTGTTAAATTAGTGAAGTAAAGGAAGCTGAAATGGGTTGAATACGTGACAAATGCGCACACAAGTTTGGTAGAAAAGTCTTAGAAAAAATTTCACTGCGAAGACAATAATACGAGTCTGTATCGTTAACTATATTTTGGGGGATACACCGTGAAGTTGTAGGCTGTGTTGCTGACGTTTCGGTAATATTTATTACCTCAGTCTTCTAGGCAAAGTAACAACAAACATCCCGTGATTATTAATTGCATACTTGATGGGCGCGCACTCATTTGTTAGAAGACTGCCAGTCATTGTTTTTCTTCTGTTAGGGTGCGTACAGGAAAATAAATTAGATGGGCAAGAGGTGAATGCCCTGCGGTAAGAGCAGAACATACCAAAGTGAGTAATGTAGGACCTAACATGATTTTCGTGGTTCAGAGACATCGGTTTTATTTTTATTGCAAAAATTGTAAGAAACAAGCTGTGCGAAATTTGCGAAGTTTGATTTCTCACAGTCATATTATATTCAAGACTTTTGGGATTATGACACCGTGAAGCTTGGTAGATATGTACCAACGCTTCATGTAAGCTTAGTGTCTACACCTTCATAATCTAAATGGTCAAAAATATGTATTCAGTAACCGTTCACCAGGTGACAAGGCGCAATAACCCACATTAACAAACAATTTATTTTTTAATTTTGACTCGAAATTTTGAGTATAAATTCGGAAGAGCCTTCACGTCGGACGGAGGTTAATTTTCGTGTTTATACCATTTGACGCCAAATCATCTTTGCATTTCATACAGTGTCGTTTATTAATTAACGAGCCTTAGGGCCGACTTATTGCGGCAAATTTTTCAGCACGTCTGTGGTGCATATAGCCTGAACGAATCGTTGCGGGCGTTCTGCTTTTACTCCTTGGGTATAAGAGCCTAGCCTTTGTGATATGAATCACAGCGTGGGAAAGACGGACTAGAACGCTGATATCTAAATAAACGTTATCTTTCCGAGCAATAGAAGGAAGATTATTCTAACAGCGCAAAAAGAAAAGCAAACTATACGTGAATTTAGCCCTGTCAAGTAGCCAAGAGAGATTTCTAGCTCAGAAGCGCTGCTATTTTCAATCCGCAGATGGCATCCGGTCTCTGAATAGGATTAAATAATTGTTTGTCTTAGTGCTACTGAGAATAACTGGGGTTCGGGTATAGGCATTTCAACAGACACCTAAGACACTATTATGTCTGTGTTACTTGCATTGTAGTTTCGTCTCATTTTTAGCAGTGTTCGCAACGGTGCGAAAAGCGACTATTAGCATCGTAATGTATGTCTGTTTATCCGCATGGAAAAACTCGGCTGCTACAGAATCGGCTTTCATAAAACTTCGTATTTAAGGATTTTTCGAAAGTGTGTCGAGAAAATTCAATTTTCATTAAAATATGACATGAATAACGGGTACATTTATGGTAATATTTCGCTGAATTCTTTTTAGAATAAGAAATGTTTCAGACCAACTGGTAGAGAAAATCAAAACACACACTTTAAGTTCAATAATTTTCTTCTCGAAAATCGTGCCGTTTATGAGATAATGTAGAAAAATATGATAGGGCCAGGCAGGCCACAGATGATATTATAATACGACGCATGCGCTTTGCATACCAAATACATAACGCAAGAATACACATACAAACTTATAATGTTTATTACTTTTGCTTTCTCACGTCAACAATGGTTATGCGAAAGATCCTCACTGTTACGTCACATGTACGTTGTCTGTCTTGTTGCAACTTCGAGTTACTATAAGCACAGAAAACACAGCATTTATTTTTTGAATTAAAGTCATTGCTTAAATGTATGACATTATCTCCTTGCATTTCACAGTCTTCGAACCAGGGAACTCGGAGCACGAAGACGAATACAAGAAAATCTACGAGGAATACAAAGATCTGGTAAGAGAGCTTGGCTTGTCTTTATGAAGCTGAAAAACATGAATAAAGGAGGAGGCATTAGTACTAATCTGTTATGTCGGCGTCGAGATAAAACTGAATGCAGAAGAACTCACAACTATAAAACGGACAGAAAGCTGTATAATTTGACAAGTTGAATTTCATTGAAATCAATTATTTCAACTCTTTCCAGCTTGCCGGGTTTCAAAACCGCGTTTAAACTGAAGCTATAAACGCGACTTACCCTTTATTATTTTCCGGTTTTGAAATTCTATCTTTTGCGGTGACAGAAGCAAATAAATTAAACGTGCCTGATTTTTTAGTGGGTTACTTTACAACGCTGTCAATTGCTAAGATTATATAGTGTTGAAGGTAGATGAACGAAATGTGTGTATGGAGTACAGGTGAAAGGATTCTAACACGGAAACCCAAAGTACTCGTATAGAAGGGTGTCCCGGTACCACTTGGTTCACCATAAATCACACACGAACTGCTCTGGGTTCGAACTCGGGTCTACGCGGCGACAGGCCGACGGCAACCAACCGATAAAAGGCACGGCCAAACGTACGTTATAAAAGACTGTCACGGGAAAGAGATCAGATTCGTCAATATAAGGAACAAATAACGTGATATTTAGTGCTTCTTGCATTTCTTCAGCGAGATTAATGTCAGTAAATCAAGGGAATCACACTCAGTTAGCTGTTTAACTCAAAGGGCAAAAAAAAAAGCATACATTTTTGAGGCGATCGCATGGGAGACTGAGTCAGTGACAGAGAAAAATGAAAAAAAGAATGAATGAACCGTTGGTGGCATGCGTTTTATTGAAATGGATCTGGATGCGATTCAGTATAATTGACTTGTGTTTGTGCTGCTGAGTACAACTGGGATTCTAATACGAGCCATTTCAGCTTAAACTTACCAGACGGTTTTGAATGGTAGTGTCAAGTGAATCCGTCTTGTTTCTTTCTGATTCAGCAAACCTTTCTAAATAAAATTGATAAGAATGAGGGCTGAATCGATTATTTGAATAATTAATCAGCTTCCGAGTTGGCCCTGTTTCTGTCGATTATTTTGTAGAACTTACCCTTTAATGCTAGGTAAAGCAAATTTGTCCAGGTGCACGCCATACTGGCAACTGGGTGGAGGGGAGTGGAAAAAGTAGCCTTGGCACTGTATGAGAATGAGTGTTAAGTTGCACGCCTCGGCCGTTTACTCCTGGAGACACTTCTGCTGTTACTTACTCAGTAGGAGACTGGGTGGGCGCCATATTGTCTCAGCGCTTTGAAGAAAGGTAAACCTGTTGACCCTACCGGGAGTAGAACCACTGTTCCCCTGTCGTCCAGGCCATAACCTAACCACCACACCAACTGTGCCATGTGTGAAAACCAATACTTCCGCTAATTGGGAACAAGTATAGTAGTGTACAAAATGAAACGTGTATAGGCCTACATTGTTATCAACCCAATTACATTCCGTATCGCTGAGTTACCATAAATGTAATGCAAAACCACCACTGCCTAATAGTATTTACAGTAATTAGCAATTCAGTAGTAAACGCCCAACACCTTTCTAATGCATCCGACTGCCATCACGCCTCGCCTTTCCCCACACATGAAGCCACAAGCCCTTATATTTACATTTACAATTTTGAAAGCAGCAGTACTCACTACTATGAGCTCTTGGTGTATCACCATTTCATGAAATTGGCCTAAATTTTATAGCGGCGTGCGTTTGGAGTAGAGACTTCTGGTGACAGACGGATCCGGTCGAAACATTTTATTTTAGCGCGTACTAATGAAGTGTTAGCGCAGTTGGTATAGCGACTAGGCTACGGGCTGGACAGTCTGGGGTTCGTGTCGCGGTGGGGATTTTTCTCTTCTTTGCAACGTCAAGACCGGCTTTGGGGCCCACCCAGCCTGCAATTCAATGGGTACGGGGGTTCTTTCCCGGGGTTAAAGGGGCTGGGGCATGAAGTTAACCACTGATCTCCATGTACTGCCAAGGTTAAGAATGACTGGAGCTATACCTCTCCTCCCCCGATATGCTTCCATGGCGTATAGAGTGAAAACTTTACCTTTTAATAATAAAGTGTTACCTTACATAAAGGTTATACTTCCGTGGTTGCGACTTGCATTGATCTTCAAGCCCAGACAGGGATTTGAATAGCTTTCGAAACGGGCCTTCGTGCTTGGCGTTACTTTCACACGTCGATGTTACCTAGTTGCATGACGGGCGTGTTAGGTTTTCCCCATAGCTAGATCAAAAGTAGTGTTAATGGTATACGTAATAATTTCAGTTGTAACACCGATATAAGTGTAGAATGCCGCACTGCGCCTTGTACACGACAGCGTAACGATATATAATGCCGAGTGAAGGCATGTCAAAACAAGACACATGCCGTTTAATTTAACCTTTTAAAGCCTAGCGGCAACTTTACGTAGCACCAGGTTTAACATTAAAAAATTCTACGTGGTGTCCACATTGTGTTTATGTGTTTTGTACGGATCTCAGAACAAACAGCAACTTTTGCCTTATAAAACATTAAGAGATTGGTTTTTATAACCGAAGTGGAGAGTGTTTACAGCGCGGTACGCACTGAATCCTTACACAAAACAGATAAGCTTCGTTTTTAAAGGGATATATTTGCTTACTTACAATATCTTCCGTAACAAATGAAAGACTTACTGGTACCATATATACAGCCACAGAACTGAAATAGACATTTAAGGAGTTTGGTTTCCATACCAAATACAAGACTTAGTTGGACAGGGGTACGACTCACAGGTCTGTAGAAGACCATGAAACGTTTAAATTTCCCTATAGTACCAGTGGATAGTTCAGTCGGTATAGTGACATTCTCGCGGGTTGGTTCCCAGTGGGGGCACGCAATTTCTTTCCTCTTCTTCCTTGAGTCCAAACCGGTTCAGGGACCCACCTATCCTCCTATTCAACGGGCAGGGGGGTAAAACGGCTGGGGCTTAAGGCTAACTCTTCATCTCAACATAGCGCCAAGGTTAAAATAGAATGAAGCTTGGCGTCCACTCCCCCTATGCCTTCATGGCGTGCACAGGGACCACATGACGTTTCACCTTGTGGTACCTGTAACATACATCGCAGGAGGTAACGGACCATTCGCCAGTTGGCTTCCACACACATCAACAGAGTTACTGATATCGGAATGCTTACTTTTGGTGGGGGGAACGAGGAGTCATATATTCGTGAATCAAGATCGGCGCAGAATGTCAGTAAGCGGGTAATTGACGCAACCGAGTATTGATTATAATCCACACACCTTGAGTACAGCGACAGAATGATACACTGCTGCTTACCGTAGGCCCCAGCCATGCCACAAGTGCGTCCTATAAGTAAATCACTAGCAAATGGTTTTCTTGTTGGATGCGTATATTTCTTACCGGAAGCAGGTCCTGGTTTAGTCACGGTGTGTTTCTAAATTATGATTCCAACTCCAAACGCCGTAGGGGGCGAATAGTTATTAAAAAATGCGTTTCGGCATTTTTGTGTCCTTTGTACAGGGTGATTAAATTCAGCATATGGTGGAAACTTCGTAGCCTTTCGTCTCAATTTTTCGTCTTCGGAGCTACTGCACGAATTTCGATGAACTTAGGCAATCAATATAGGCCTAGTCGACGTTTCTAAGCCGTTACAGACTGACAGCTGGTTGTAATCCTGCCGCCTGAAGACGTCAATTAGAGTACACAACCAATATGCCCTTACCTCAATAACTGAGCGACATAAAGCAACTGATAATGAAGTGTATGTCCAAAATATGCCAGGCATTATGCAATGTTACAAAATTAACAGTCATCACTACACGTTCAGCTGACATTCTCATAACATGTTACGCTTCATCTTTCAAGACATTTTCTCTCAAAAATACTGCATACTCAATTCCCAACAGGGTCAGTAGTCACTGAGGTCCTCTTCCCAGAAGTAAATATGGTACAGAGGGTCAAGGGCGCACCCACGGGGGGGGGGGGGGGGGCTGCCGGGCTGCAGCCCGCTCCCCAAACCTCCAAAATTGAAATTTAAAAATGATGTATTTTGTAGATGTTATGATATAAAAAATTTTACATGACACTGTGACCAAGTCATGGAACAGGTTGATATACCTGTACATACATAAATTCAGTTGCAGTGTTATGTTTTACTTACAAAATGATTTTTACAACACAATTTTTAAAATCAAACAAGAATTATATATAGCCTCAGGGTCAGGCACCCTCCCCCCCTGCCCACAAGGAAAAAATCTGCATGCACACCTGCAGAGGATTAAAAGGAGTGGAGTCCTAACTCAAGATCTCTATACTTCCAAACAACATGGTTTTTGACCACAGTTTGATTAATTTTTGTCTTGTTGTCAACAGTGCTACAGTTACTGAGGCTGGGAAGTGATAAAAATTAGGCTAGTCATCTTAAATAGTGGTGCAATGCCAACATACATAGGCCTACATACAACAGTTAATGAACCTGCATGCAACAGCCATATCACATCATGGAAGGCGTACCACACCTTGCTATGTCAGCACAACTGGTTCACTGGCAGGAAGATTTAGAATTTGTACAAAGAGACACACATATGCATCCATCACTAAAGATCACTGATACTTCATACATCTACATAAAATAGAAAACCTCTAGACAGCCTATCACTATTTTTGTTTTCAGTGCCTCAAGATGCTTCCCCTTTCAAATGCGTTCATATTACATAACAATAACACTCAACTTTCATTACAGGTGGACTCCATGCTGGGAAGCTATATGGAGGATATTGGTATCACACCAGAACAATTTGAAAAGGCATGCAGTAAGAACTCTGCAGGAGGCTTGCAAATACGATTTCATCAAGTAGGTGCACTGACCTCCATCTTCTGGAGCCATTTCTCAAAAAAGTTGTCCACACTTTTAATTGCTTTATTTTCAAAGAGTTAGGGTACACAGAACCTCTCTTGAAAACAACTTATGTAGTATGAATGCTCTTACTCTTGTAAAGAGCTGTACTCACTAAATCTTATTAAAACATTTGATTCATACTTCCAAGGAAGCACAGTAAATCTCTATCACCAATTCAGACAATCACCATTTTCTGCAACAGTTAAAGCAATAAATACCAAAGCAATGTCACTTCAACTTCCGGATACTTTGATGGAAAACACCTTCGTCCAGGGCCGCATCCGACCCTCTGGTGTTGTAATGTACAGTGCTTTTATGTTTTCAGTGTTACCCCTGATGATGGTGTCACAGAGCACCGAAATATGTCAGGTTAAAGATAATATCTTTTACCAAGATTTTATTGAAACTTGTGGATGTGTTGGAGTGACTGTGAATAATTTTAGTGACTATGTGCTCGGTATGGACAACATAAAATTGATGTATGTGTTTGTGTCCTGCAACCAGAATTCAGTACAAAATCACAGGATGATGCAGAAATTGCTAATTAAATCTGGAAAAGCTCAAAACATGCAGTAAATCACAATAAAAAAATGTATATTTGATTAATTTAGGAATTGCGTGTTATCACTTTTTTCAGGATAATATATCAAAATCAAAATCATTCAATCAATCCACACATTTCCATTCAAAACTTCAATTCATATATAGTAATTAGTTATATGTTTTGGCACATTATAGAAGCCATCATTAGACCATTACATAAAGTAAATACTGTATGTCTCAGTGCATATAACATTTCAGGTTTTCTTGAAAAGAATAGGTACATACACAAGTAACTTCTAACATACACTAAGTACATAGTACCCTACATCCAGCATAACAATGTTAAAAAGTCTGTAAATAAAATTATTTTTTACAGTTGAAGTACAGTCTCATATATATCCATAGTTATTTTACTGTGGTCATATAATAGTAAGTTTTTTGTTATGTCATTTGAACTGCTCAGATGCTAGTCAAAATGTATAAAACCTGTAATTAAATAAAATATATTTTCTATTTTTAATACATACACATTTACATAAAAATTAAAAGTAAAGTGCTAAGTCACACAATTTTTCTTAATACATAGGTGTCGCATAAATGTCTGCCAAACTGCAGGTGGTTATTCATTGCCCTTGGTGAAAAATTTTATATCAAAATGGGTCACAATGTCAACCGTTATGTTGTTACATAGTTATATTTAATGTAATGGTCATAAACATGGTGTTATATCCCACGCTGTGTGGTACTTGCAGTTAACACTCCCATGTGTTAAAATCACTGATGTACACCACTGAATAACATTCTGCTTGGGTTGTGACAGATGGAAAAACTGATGTCTGTATTCTTCAACCACTGACTGTGAATTTCTCAGAGAATCTGTAAATGAAATGAATGAATGCTTACTTTTAATTTGCAAACCATGTAGTCATCATTGCTTATGACACAGACACTTCTTCTAATGAAGAACCATGCAACATATTTTCTTTGACAGCTGAACACAAAATACTTGCCACCCGGTAATGCACTTGGAAACAGCAAGCGCACTCTTTCAGCAATGGCAGGGGTGTTCTACTAGAATGGGCGGTAACTACATAATGGTTGAGATCTCTACCCATGCTGACATAATATTCTTCATTCAAAATAAGTCAATGAGTTAACCTTTGGCAGATGCTTCATGGGATATTCTGTATATTTGGAAATATTTTATGGAATAAATGATGGAGCTGTATTGTTTATATAGTGGTGATGGGGTTTAGAGGCTGGAAAGGAAGAGTAGAGGACAGAGTAGGCTGGACGAGGGTTGTGAAAGAATCCAAAGCCCAACACGGGATGTAGTGCTGACGATTGTTTATATAGTGTGAAGAAAATTTGTTATTATATGCTAAACCTTACTTCGCATCAGTCTACATTCAAATGCTGAGAATGTAATGGTTTAATCGTCCTTACTACACAGAATGAATCCCACATTTTTTCCAAAATTCCTGTTGGCACAAGGTCTGTAAACTGGAAACTTACTGTGATCTGCTTCTTTCAGACTCTGTTTGAACAGGTGTGGGCAGCTAACGACTATGAAATCTTCAAGAGGATGATGATCCAGAAGAACTTAGAACTTCAGCTGCAGGCACTGGAAATGATCCAGCAGCGATATGGTATCACACCACAGTCATACCTGCCAAATGATGGAGATGAATGCCTGCAGACAGATGAGGAATCCCAAATCATGGAGGAGGTTATCAAGTAAAGACAAGGACAGGGTCATCAAGAGTATTATATTTAAGACAATTTTACTAATATTTACTAAACACTGGATTAGAAACAGAAGTACTTCCAAATGGTTAATGATCTGATACATGCTGAATGTGTCAACTAAATTTGGACTTGCAATCTAGCATCCCCTGTTTACATTATTTCTTGTGGGAAATGTGTTCATGCAGTTTCACCTTACAGAAGACTTGAATGGAATACAACTTTCAAGTTAGTTGGGAAGAAGCTTTATGTAATAAAGTGGTAGAGCTAGAAACAAGAAGTTTTCCATGTAGTTCTGTATGCTGCATGTTTTTAGGTGTACACCAAAGTGGCTATCCAGAATGCCCACAAATTCTAAGCATCTTTCACAGCGGTGTGACAACTTCTCTTTGTAACAAAATCATTCCCTTCTTTGTTAATTACACACTTGTCATAAAAAAATTAAAAATTGTATATTAATCCATGGATCATTCCCCTGAAGCCTGAAGATAAGCTAAATAGTATTTAATAATCCAGGTCCCAGCTAACACACTGCCACTCCATTAAAAAGACCAGCTATTTAATGCTGTTTAGGAAAATAATCATCATTTATTCTCAGAATCACATAAATGCAAACTTTGTAGACAAAATGAAAAGTTTTGTATATTAAAATATGTGGCACATATAATTACTACTGTGGTTTAAAGGGTTAACCAACTGATGGTTAACATTTAAGTAAATGAAGCCAGTAACTAGCTGACAGTCTTGCTTGTAACATGGACACCTTACACATGCTACAGGAAGTCCTTAGAGGAATATGCAATGAGCAAGCAGACGCTGGACAGTACAACCCTAGAGATAGAGCAGAGTCTGGTGTCATCACCCGAGGAGCGCCAACGTTTGGAAGCAGAGTGCAAGAGGGAAAAGGAGCTTCTGCACTCTGCACTACAGCAAACAATTGGTAGGCTAAGCACTTCAAAACTCCAGTAACACTGCAACAGTCAAGCTTCTGGAATTCTAATGCAACTCCCTTATGTATTTAGTATAAAATGATTAGATTAATATAACAACAGTTCCTTATGAAACTGGTATCCTAGTAGTTTTTAAGATTCTGGTATTACTGGAAACAAAGCACAGCACACAGTATAATCTTCTAGCTGTCTATCATGATCTTCAAGTACACCGCTGTCGACAAGAGCTACAAATTTATAGTTTAAAGGATAGCCAAAGACAGCAAAAATCTACTGCTGTAAGACAAAACATGTTCATAAATGTGCAAGATGTGCACTGTGACCAGCTGGGCCAGATGACAAAGACAAAATTCAGTAATGAGAAGTGTGGTTACAGATTCAGTGATTTAATACTGTGAAGTTTTTAGAATTATAACACTCTTTTCCACAAAGCACATACATACAACCTCTTATATCCACCTCTCACTTTAAAACACAAAAATTAAAAAACATGAAACAGTAACTTTACTTATTGTTTGATGCGGGTGTGAAACTTGGTCTTTCAGTCTAAGGGAGGACCAGAGTTGATAAGCACAAGGTAAACAAGTTGCTGTGCACATAATGAAGACATATGGGTGAGTGGAGGTATAGCTCCAATCATTTTTAACCTCAGAAACAGACTAAGGCAAGTGGTCAGTATCATGTCTGAGCCATGTTATGCCTAGGGAAAGAGCCACTGAGTAGAAGGCTGGGTCAGCCCCACAGTCAGTCTCAATGCTTTAGAGAAAAGAAAAATTCCTCATCCCTACCAGAATTTGCACCACATTTCCTGTTGCTCAGCCTGTAGCCTAGCCACTATTCTGACTATGCTACCCTAGTTCCTAGACCAGACATTAGTGTGTTTTAAACCAACAGACTGTGAAAGCACTTGGATCCATGAGACAGAAAGAAACAGGGGAATGGAGAAAACTGTATAATGAAAATCTTCATTGTTTGTACTTTTCATCAAATATTACAATTATGGTGACCAAATCAATAAATATGAGTTGGGTGTGATATGTAGCAGATATGGGAGACAGGAGAACTGCACACAAAACTTTACTGAGAAAGCCAGAATCAAACAAACCACTTGGGAGACCTAGCCATAGATGAGAGGATAACATTGAAACGTCAAAAAAGGAGGGTAGGAGGTAAGATCCTGCAGTCATCTCAGCCACAGGAGGTTCCACCAGCAGAGTCTTGTGAACACAGTAATGAACTTTTGGATTCTGTAAAGGCAGGTAATTGCTCAACTACCTGAGCAACTGTTTGCTTTGCAAAGACGAGTCTGCTCCATTGGGCTAGTTAATTAGTTAAATTTACTGAAAATGATGGAAACAGAAAAATGTGATGTGTAATTAGCAAGTCTTGAACCCAACGCTACTAGCAAAGCAGTCAGGTGAAGTGCCTTGTGCCACAGACCACCATGTCTCATAAGCAGTTTAGTATGACCACATTAATAAATGACTGCATTACCTGCTCAAACACCATTTTGTTTCTCTGCTCTGCTGCCTCCACACTGAAGCAAACCATTCTCAATAACAAGAAGGAAGTGCCAGGAAGAATATGAAGTGACTGCCCACACACTACATGGTTGCATTCAATGCCCAGTTGATGCCAATACACCTTACCATGCAATTTAGCTATCATGTCTAGATAATACTCAGGTCTTTTAGCAATGGGTACAGCTTTCCTGCTGTGGGAGTAAAAGATACAACTGTCTGTTTCAGAACCAGTAACACACAGAGAAGGGCCAGGGCTTAATAAACACGAAGATGATGAAATGCAGATGAAAACACAGGTAACTTCATGTATACACAATACAGTAAACCAGCTTAGGTTTAGCAGATGCTTGAAAAAATTGAAATAAATAATGTGCTACAAATTACCTGACTTACTGAACATATGAAAGCAGCATTCTGTAGAATAAGGTTTTCTGGCATGTTATGCAGTGTCAACTGTTACAAAGTTACCAACATTCCTGAAGGGCATAGTGTCTCTGAAACATAAAAAATTTATCATTCAACATGGTAAAACAGCCAAGAAGACTTAAATCTTCATCAGCACCTCTGTGAGAACCTCATATCTTACACAGTACTCTGTAGCTGTAATGAACCTCCACGTGAAATAGCAATATCAACAAAGGCTGATTCACAAGTGTAGCCTGTTACTGTACAGCATTAGAATGCTAAAAAATGTTACACAGGGCCTCAGATTTCAACAGACGCTTTGGAATCAGATAAGGAATGAAAAATGGACATGAGAGTTGAAACTTAGAAGGCATGCCAAATACCTAGAAAAGAGTGCAGACATAAAACTTTACAATGAACATTGGGAGACCTGGTCAAAAAGGGAGGATTATACTGTGATAGGCCTTAAACAAACAGTGTGATTATGCATTGTATTCATCTTGTGCAGAACGAGACCAATTAGGGGGATCTTGTGACCATGATAATGAAACCTTGGGTTCTATAAAAAGACTTTCTTGACAAGCATCTCAAGGACTCCACTACTTGGCATTAGTGTGCTAGACGCAGGATGCGGCTGCACCCCCAACCAAGCATATGGCTGAAATGAGATTAAACAACATAAGTTCTTCATAAATTTGTGAAGTAAGGTGTCTTGCTTATTCAAACATAGGATTTTGTGGACCACAGCACACTAGGAACAGTATAGCTGTAGAATTACATATTTTAATTCTGGTCTTGAGGACCTTGGAGTAAGAGAAGTGGTAGCCCTGTATCACTGATGTAACAACAATCTCTTGCTAACAGGTTGATGCCAAAGAACTGATGAAGAGACAGGAATATCTGAAAGCCCAAAGGGACAAACTCCTGGCACTCAAAAAGCAAGAACGAGAAAAGCAGCTGCAGGCAGTGGAATCTAACAGCAGCAAGCAACGTCCCAGATCTGCAAAAGCAGCACAATCAGCATTGGCTGGTCAGCCTGAAACTGAAATCAATTCACAAACACTGCAGGTGCGCAAAGCTCTTGCAGAGCGACTGAAATCTGAAGTGGTTGGCAAAAAGTTCTAGACTGTTCCTATTTATCAAGCAGCGTGTGCACTGAAAATGGTTTGAAGAGCATTTAATAAAATGACAATTATACTTTTTAGTTAATAATATGTTTATTTACAAGTCTGTCCTGCAGAAATAGTTCACACCTAGTTGTTGCTGAACTGGCTATGTATCTTTGATTTTGTAACTCAGAACTGTAAGTTTATCTTCAACCAATGTCATACTGATTAAGTGATATCCCTGTCTGCAGCATTAAGGCATATACAAGGAGTGGAGTATAGCTCCACTCATTTTTAACCTTGACACTAGATGGAGGCAAGTGGTCAGCTTCACACTCCACCCACTTTACCCCCAGGACAAGAGGCCCTGGCCCTCACAAAATAGGTGGGTGGGCCTGACAGCCAGTCTGACATTTTGAAGAAGAGAAAAATATATTGCTCCTGCTGGCATTCGAACCCCATACTGTACAGTCTGTAGCCTTGTAACTACACTGACTATGCTATTCCAGCTACCCCTGCAACCCATATGAGGGACAATTTTTGGGCCAAGTCTAATTCTAACTCCTCAGCCATTTACAGCTTAATCATTACTGATGATGAATCACAGATGTGTTTCTACTGCCTTCAGGTATGGATGGTTATGCCAGGAAGGGCTCAAGGTTCAGTCTATAGGACTTTTGTTTAACCACACATATGTGTGCAAACATTCAAAGTGTTACATACTAACATCTTTGTGAAGAAAACGAAAAACTGTATTTGTGGTAATGCATGTGTTGGTTTTGTGGCAACTGAAGAAAAGAATGTGAAGTGTAAAAAGAAAGATTTCTGCTATTTTGGGGATCATGGAGGAAAAACTCATTGCTTTGATAATAGCCAAAGGGAATTAAAATTGAGGATTCTACTTTGCCATTTTCACCAGCTCCACAAACTGATAATTAAGTGCTTCAGTTTTGCAGTATCGCATCTCAGTTGTGCACACATGTTTTTATTGCCCAAAAAGTACAGGAAAAATTTGCAAATTATTCTGCATGTATATTTTATTTCATTCGGGAATTTAAAATGCAGCTTCAGTATTATAGCACAGCGCATTTAGTTTTATGCGAACAGATGAACGTTAGAGTAATCTGAAAACACAAACGATGTCACAAATACAAGCAAGAAAAAACAAACCCCAGTCTGAGCTATGACATGCCCTCAAGCTGTAGGCTATAGAGGAAATATTATAACATACATTTTAGGTTGAAAGAAAACTTTGTAATCGAGATGTCAACCCCAAATCTCGCATTTAGAAAATAATTAAAACCAACTTCATATACCTAATCTACTAAGTTTATAATTTCAGTCATAAAACATGTGTTATAAAATGACTGTCTTCACATCCAATATGCCTAAGTTTGAGACATTTTGTTTTCTGTATTCACTACAAGAATGAAAGAAAGACCAATTAGTCTGATTTCCACTTTCAAGGCAATTTGTCATACACAACTAATTATATTCTTACAGATGCATAAAAAATTCAAATAATACATTTTTATATTAAGTGAGCACACAACATTTATCACCAGTAATGTGATACCTACTGTCCATTCATGCATCTATTACCCATTCTTCAATTCATAAATCTGAAACTGAAATAAAAAGATATAAGAACATAAACCTTCTTTCCATACTGTTTGCATTTATTAAAAGCTGAGGTGACAGTAAAACCCACTTTTCTGTCCAGTAACCACAGCTAGAACTAAGACCCTATCCATCCACTCTGTCTCCTACAGCAGAACTTTAGCCTACAAAGTTTGGAAATTTGTACCTGCATTTTAGAAAAACTCTGCTGTTGCTTGAGTGGTTGGAAGACAGCTTGATGAATGGCATTTCCATCACACCTAACGAAAATAATGTGCCAGTACTGGATAATGTTATGGAGCTGAAAGAAGTGGTATGTCATACATCATCACTTCCTATGAAAATACAGAAAACCCCAACCATAAGAGCAGGTGTCTTAAGATTAGAATACAGAAGGGAGCATTTGTGAGGAATCTATCATACAGTGTGTTAATCAAATACTACAGATACAGAAAGAATATTGAGTATTTGCCATTCAGAATTAGTGAGGGGAAATCACTGAACTAAGTATGATATACAATAAATTCAAAGACTTCCATTTTTTATTCCTTAGAAGACACTTATATAAAAATATAAAGAACAGTTCAGACCTACAGAAAATTACATGCCTTCTGTTCATAATTTGCAGGCATACAATTTAAGTTAGATTTGAGGTTGTACAAAGCAATAACTATTAGATTCCTGTCTTCTAGGAAGTGATGCTATGTAGTCTGGTATAGAACTAATGTTTTGGAGTTACCTACTGCCTCCACCTTTAGGGTAGAAGTCTTATGTGGAGGTTTTCTTAATTGCTGGTTACACGTGAGGTTCATCTGCTGCTTGACATAATCCAGTTTTCAACATTACAATTTTCAGTACCTGCACTCTACACTGCAACCTGCAGACTCAATCAATTCCACAGTGTGGTTGGTGTCTGTGTTCTGAGATATACAAGACGGCTCCAACCTACTTGTCACAGTGCGCTGTTATTTATTTCTGGTCCACAACCTTTTAATGCCAACACATATTCAAAACCCTTGCATGCTTAAAACTGAAGACATGAAGATTTGTTTGCCAAAGAAAGACTGCAGTTATGGGGGTTAGAACAAGTGGATATCAAAGCACCCACACATGTTTAATTATTGATTGAAAACACAGAACATTCTTAACCTAGGTGTGTTCAATATAAGGAGTGTGGATGTGATCTCAGGCTGGTCGATCATCCATACTGCACATTCCATGTGCAGCGAGCTATTTGTATGGGACTACAGTACTTAAGAGACCAACCTGACACACAGTGATCACAGGGCCCACACTCACTTCCTTGGGTATAAAAGTGAGCTCATAAAATAAGAAACCAGCACCTACCTACCTGCATTAAATCTTGCCATTACTGTCAACTGTTTACAGAACTGATAAAACACAAAAAGCACCATTTAATTAGGAAAATAAAAAGGTTAGAATGGTAACAAGAATTTACCTTATGGTGATCAGATGTCTGGTATTTACATGCAGTGCTCTGGTGTCCCAGAAGTCTTTAGAAAGAACAACTGCCCTGGGGTTTAAATTTTAATCAACAATAATTTATAATGGTACTGAATTTTACTCCTTTACACATAGCCCCACCATGCATATATAAATATGAATTTTGATGGCTTCCATTGATGACGAACACCACACCAGTGTGTTCTCCTTTGCACCATATGCTATGGCACAAAAGTTACCATTCCAACCTCTAGATATAATTTGTTAGTATCCCACTAGTATAAAATTTTTATTCTTTTCTCAGTCACTGCATTCAAAAATTCAACGAAACACACACACCACCATCTTTATGTCACTATTCACATATCATCTTTATCTCACAACAAATAATCTGATTGCTTGGTATAACATTATTAAATAACATATGAAAAAATGAAAGTTCTATTATATCTTTATACTTATCAAGCATTCTGGAATTTTGTAGCCAGCATGAGGTCCCAATAATGTTCCTTCCTCCACATTTTCAGGCAACATGGAAAGGTGTACTTTGGAGTATATGCATACATTTAACAAACACACAGCTTGCAATTTTGCATCCTTCATGGTTCTTACTATTCATTCACTACAGACACAAATCTGCTATCACACTACACATACCACACTGCACAGTCAGAAATTATTTTTTGTATTTTGTCATTCATTCATTCCACCAAAAAATGTTCCAAATAAACATTCAGAAGTACAAAGATCTATACTTTATGTGAAATGTGCACACATTTTCTAAAAATCTAGGAGCCACCTCAAAATTCTAGGTGCCCAAAGGGTGAAATAAAGCAAGTTCCGTACTGAGATCCACAAATATTAGGTGCCACCATATACAATTTAGTCGTCATGGCGACCTGGTGCTGGGGTTTGTGCACTACCACTCTATGTTATGCATCATGTTGTTAGCCAAGCTGCTTTGGAGGAAAATGATAGAAAGGGATTATAAATGATCAGTACAAGCCAAAATGAAATTTTCCAAACAATTTTTGGTGCAGATCACATTGACAAACTTCACCAAAACCTATTATGTATAATGCAGGGGATGAAATATGCTGACATAACCGCCCCCCCCCCCCCCCATTATGTGTTCAATTTATACTCTGTGCAAAAATGACATTAAAAAACCTGAAGTTCTCACCTACTTCTGAAACAAACCATACATGAACCAGCTAACTCAGTGTCATACACAAAAACAAACTGGGTCAGTCAGTATAACTCACAAGTTGTAACATTATTCACCACACATGTGAATACCAGGATAGCAGAGTATAGTGACTAGACTATGTGCAGCATGACCCAGGAATCATGGTCTGATTCTGATTCCCAAGATAGGCAAGAGACTTTTCTCCAGATCATCTAGGTTCGCTCTGCAGCCCATCCAGCCTCCTAAGAAATGGGCACTGCAGACTCTTTTCCCTAGGGTAAAGTGGCAGGGACATAAAGCTCCCTACCTACCTCCATCTCGTGCAAAGGTTAAGGATATGTGGAGCTATTTTTCCACTTCCCATATGCCTTCATTGTGTGGCACTTAATTAAGCACAGGTCAAACACTACTCTTACCTCTAATCAAATATGCATTTAAGTAAGTAAAATAACTTACCCAGAGTATATGCAATAAGGTGCATTTATATTGAAAGTACTGTAATTGTAGCAACTTATGTGAAATTTATACTGTTTGCTCTATAATGCCTCATATCAGGGAAAGCTAAGTCAGCAAGCATGAAGAGTAAAATGGCATACACATATATTAATGATCTAGTGAAGTACGTGTGTAAAGTCACTTCATACCAGGTCTACTACAGAACTGCCCAAATCTAAGCATAGTACAAAAAATACATCTTGACATGACTCCACAAGGCAATACTTATTAGCACCAACAAATGCACAACAGTGAATACATATACAGTCTGTATTTAAAACTTTTTGAAGTTTTTAATACACACTGTATATGTATTCACTGTTGTGCATTTGTTGGTACTAATAAGCTTTCTACAAGGCAAGTCAGTGCCTCATATGTGGAGAATAGGAGCATAAAAATTGGTCACCAGAATTAACCCCATGAGTGGTGAGTAAAAATTCAATTTCCACATCTGCAAGTAAAACATTTATTGTTACTGCATCCAGGAAGCTGTGTCAAACAATTCCATATGGTGAGGTACCTTCTGAGAAAGAAAAGCTGAATGCAGAATCTGTCAAGCAGCCCAAAGAAATTTGGGACATGGCAAAGTGCGATGAGCCTGAAGTTTTTCAGTATATAGAAAGCAGGAACATGCACATGTTTGGAATAAGTTCCAGGAATACCACTAAAAGGGTTAAGAATTATCAGTATCTTCCAGTTAAAAGGCATCTACTAGAATTCCCATGCCCTTATGTGCTAAAATTTATAAAGTGTCTGAATTACATTTTATGTGGTTATTACCACATAACTTTTCAAGAAAAGAATTTCCATGGAAGATCCAAAATAGAAGCCCACAGATTTGTCTTGCTGGGTCATAGCAGATCTTTATACAAACAAAAGACAGAAACTTAATGCATAAAAAAGTTGCATACGACATACAAATATTCATGTATGTAATTTCTAATAGAAATTAAAATGATTTCCAGTTATATATGAATATACTCAGTATTTTAATTAACTGAACTGCTATCGATGGTAAATGCATTTAAACTAAGTCATAACAGTTCTTAAACCACAAACAACATATATTTCATTGCATTTCATGGGTTTCTCTTGATTAGCACCTAAAAAGTAGAGCAGTACTGTGCCAGCACATATTTACATTTGAATGTGTAATATAAAACAGTTAATTCCCCTTCTCTTCAAAGCATGTAAAGCAATGACGTAAAACCAACCCTGATCAAACAATGCACTTGTTGAACAAATGTAAGCTCTGTTCAACATCATGTCAAAACTTATCTTAAGTAATATGGCAACTATCTGCTTATTTCATCTGACATTTATCCAACGGGTGTGAAATAAAAATTCTGATCTACCAGACTGCACAAATATACTACCAGTTCTTTACACATTTTGTGATACACTTCTTCTTTCCTTCAAAACTATACTGCCTTAAATAAATACCCTGAGATCACCTTGCATACAAAAATCACTAAGCATCCACACAAATTAACATTCTAAGCATACTATGTATGCTCAGGTCTCCTTAATTCCCACTAATGCAAATGTCTTTTGTACTATCAAGACAGAAGTTAATCAACTAATGCACACATAAACAATCTCTTCCATTTCTGGTACTATGTACATAAAATCCTCTTGATTCCAACAATAAATAAAACTGTAACTGAGTCCACAGAGCTTTTATTCTGGAGAAGCATGCTTCCAAAGATCTAAACATGAGGGTATGGTGTTTAACATCTCTAGATATAATACAGGAAGGCATCCATGTATGACTGAGTAACAGCTACTGTGGGTCATAAAATTAAATGTTAACCCACTTCTGAACAGAAAAATTATTCTGCCTGTACGCCACGACATCAACACATACAGCCCTACATGCAGGGAACCAATTACATACTCTTAGCGTGTGTCACACTGAATGGCATAGGAGCTACCAGCATGTGCAGGAACACTTGGGATCAGTACTCTCTCTGTTTTGATGAGAACCACAAGCACCTTAATGACTGACACTAATATTTTCGCGCGAGTCAGCATCCCTGTGGATTATGGTCTGTGTGCAGATAACTAGAGAAATGTTAAATGGAATTAATGAAAATTAATACTGGAGTTTAAACCAAAAAAAAGTCACCATTTCAATTTTGGTTAAATGGAGACAAATCTAACTAGCACTTTGCATGAAGACCTATACACATTTCTATGCACATCTCCAGTGTACCAGTACCCACAGTAAAAAATATTTCAAATAAAAGTTACAAGAGAACATAATAACCATTTTACAACCAACACATTTATCCTCAAGTGTGACAGTTTTGAAACAGTTAAAGGAAAGAACCACCTTGTGCTCTTCTCTGCATTTGCACACTGAAAAATTCAAAAGTTCCAAACATACACGTAACCATCCCCATGCAAGAAACAAAAGAAAATATTGGTCATGTTTCAACTGCATTTATCCTTTATTCTTTTAATGTAGTGGTCTATTAAAATACACCTTCAAGGCATATATTAGATGATGTATTTGTACATAATTTTTATTTAGGGCATGTAAGAGTAAACAGTGAAACTAACACTTTTTGCATATTCAGTCAGTACTCAGGCTAATTTTTAATATTCGCCAATTTAAGTAAGCATCTACTAACCATGAACTGCTGTTATGTGGATTTAATGTTTACTGTAAAGCAAAAGTTCATTGTACTGTTATCTTTTGTTCAGTGAATTCATCTCTGATACGTTTGCTGTGTTAAACATGGAAGAATGCATTTAACCTTTAACGGATAAACAAGACAACTCTGTCACATTAAATTTACACCCTTTTCATCTGAATGGGAAGACAACATACTGCAGTGAGCATTTAAACCAAACAGTGCTCCAGCCAGCAGCAGATGTGTAGCATTTAAAGAGACAATACGCTAAAGGTTAAAGTAATTATTCTGCTTTAAATCGCGTTTTATAGTATTTAAACAGGAGCATCAAAAGCTTGTGTCACAAACTGAAAATCTAGGGGTAATGTAACAGTAAATGTGCCACAAATTATACACCATGTGTACATTTCCCAACCTATTTTATTCAAATATTTCTGCATCACTATTTGAACCAGCAACTGTTTTTACATTTTTACATTACAAATGCACTCATATATTATTGCAAGAGTAACCTCACCCTCCATGTGTCTAAAGATTGTATACTAGCAAAAAGAACATTACTTCATAAGAAGTGACTAGTACTGTATGCAGTCTGTATTTAGCAAATACGTTAACACTTGGATGGTTCTGTGTGCTAACATGCAAAAGGTAAGGAAACATGACAAAATAGGTTTTGGAACAAAATGAGTTTTATATATGGAATCCATCCTGAAAAGGATTCCTAGGGCAACTAAAAGTCGAAGCCTATACCACAGATAGGTTTTGGTGATTCTATTAGTTGCACACTTGCTTCATTTTCAGGACGTTTCCTCTCCATAAATGCTTCTCCTATCACCACCACCCATCTAACACCATAAAACTGCCAAACTGACAAGGCAACATTAAATAATCTCTGACACAGAACGACTCTCTCTCCACTTTCTGTAAACATGTCAAATCTCCCAATCTTTATGTCCAAAACCTCCAGCCATCTCTTCAAGCAATTTAATGTGTTTTTTGTGGTCCTACATTGTGGTAGATGCACAACACACAATACAAGCCTAATGCAACAGGCTCATACCAATATTTACCAAATTTAGAAAAATGACTTTTGAAATCACGAAACACTTTGCATGCTATATGCCCCACCATATTCTAGATTTGGTCACCATACTAATGTTACGTACAGCACAAATTGTTAAGATCCTTGCAAGACTCTTCTTGGACTGCTTGAACATTAGAAGACATACTACATTCCCTCAAAACATCACAAAGCACTCACCCAACACAATGTTGCATCCCAGAAGACCTAAATCCTCCTGTTAAGCTCCTTGTTATGTTACTTCCAAATGCTCCTTCTTCTGTCCCATAGGTCAACTATTCTCCTCAGCAGTTTGTTTTAATTCACACCCAAACTGCATTCTTCCCTTAACGTACAAGATGAAGGGTTACACCAATCCAAACAGACAAACAAAATGACATCTTTTTATATTTGGATTTTTAGGTTTTCAGGTATGAGATGGGAAGATATGTGTTGTTTAGGAAGGAATTTGGATAGCACAGTCAGTATACTGTCTAGGATGAAGGCTGAATAACTAAGTAATCAGGTTTCGATTCCAAGCAGGGGAAAGGGATTTCGCTCGTCTCCAAACCAGGTGTTTGACCCACCCAGCCTCCTACTCAATGGATACCAGGGACATTTTACCTTGGTAAAGTGGCCAGGGCATAAAGGCTACCATTTTTATTCTCCAAATTTCCTCAATAGAACTCCGAAATACAAGCAATATTATCTGCTGATCTGGATAGCTGCCAGCCTTAGTCCCACATTAAACTGAAAGAACATGAAATAAGCATGTATGAAAACAAAGTGCCACCAAGAATATGGTGTATGGACCTTAGGAAAACTGCTCAACAGGCAGCTTAACAATTTGTGCTCTGTACGTAACACAGTTGTTCGGGTCACTAAATTAAAAATGGCATGGACCATGCAGCATACACGAGGAAGACAAGAAACACATACAGAATATCTGTCAGGAACATCAGGGTTAAAGACCGCTTGGCAGACATGCGCATTAATGGAGGAAAATATAATACAATGAAACTTAAAAGAAATAGGGCTTGGAGGTTTCCACACATTATACTCAATGAAATTTTCATCCACTTTTCATACTGCTGACCCTATTTTAGATCCTGTTTATTTTACATACAAAATAATTTTATTTAGAGGTATTCCATCTAATGGTTTGCCCAGCAGCATTTTTGTTCAGCTCATCTTATGTTTCAGAGTCACAATAGTTGCACAAATGAACCTACCACCCCCAGTCTGTCAAGTATGCAAGTAATTTCACTGTTATGAAAATGGCTGTAACTGATTGGTACCACATGAAAATGGTATGATGGTTGAGTTAATAACATATTTTAACATGAACAGAATTCATTTATTGTCCTTTTTCCTCCTCATTTAATGCTTCACAGTGCAGTTCCACAGTCTTTGTACACCTAGTGATAAAGTGCCAGTTAATTTTTATACCAATTTTGATTAAAAATTGTGTCATTAATTAACACAAGTCCATGTCTTCTGGATGTTAATATACATGCCATAATTTTGACCCCCACAGGATCTGCCAGAAAATTTAAATAATCACCATTTTCAAGCAAGAAATGTTGTTATACTGATTCATGAACAATACTGCAGTAGTCAACAACTGGTCATTCACTCCTTATTAGTACTGTAACATATCACTCCACCACCTTAGGATTACAAAACAAGTCTGCAATGTGAAATGAGCACAACAGACATACGTTTGTATGAAAATATTTGGCGAAACATGCTTTAGTAAAAGAAATAACTACACATAAATAACAACAGACCTACAGTTATGGACACATAAAAGACAAAGAAGTGTATGTGAGGGAAAAAATTTTGGAATAATTGTCCCTGGACCTAAAAATGTGGACAATACTTCCTGGAAGCAGCATGGACTGCAAATTAAATGGGTCAGGACGAATTCTAGCAACAGGATCCTGTAAATACTGCAGTAAACTTTAGAAGTCATAAAAGCAAATAAACCATCAACTATTCAAGACTACACCTGCAATCAGAAGCATCAATTTAAGGTATAATTAACTCTTTTAGACATATCTGACAATAAGATTTTTCAGACACAGCAAGCTGCACCTTTAAATGCAACAATATTCTGATAAAATGATGGCCCTACAGAACCATGCAACAGCTTGTTGCAATCTGTGCATGGATAACATGAAAATCCAGAGACTTTTCTCATTTATGTGCTTATTAAAAAGGTATGTATAGTAATTCCACATAATACTTTTACCTGTTTTTATTAAACTGTGCATAGACTTTTCATTCTGTATGAAGAGAAAAACATGATTACTGGCCACATATTCAAGGCTGCATAGATCTCACATACAATAAAATCTAAATAACATAATGGATAAGCCTGACCTACATAAAAATCTAAAATTTGCCTTCAACCATATGCAAGATTCAACAGCTCTTCATTTTCATCAGTATCTTATCTCTATTATGATGCTTGAGCACTGAAAATAACATCTCTTCTTTTTGACACTATATTATTAAAAATTTTGTTACTCTATTTCAAACATGATTAAACCAAAATGATGTGTAACCTTAATGATAATGAATCCCAACACTCATTTCAGGTACAACAAGATCACTTCCACTGCTACATACAGCTACACACATGCACACATATTCCCCAGCAGAACCAAAGGTAAGTGTGCTAACATCAAAGACTGACCGACAGTTGATTTACTTAATGATAGTTTAACCTTTAAATGACAGGGATGGTATTTAAATTTTAGCACATGGTTTATGAAAAACATGTTATTTGAACAAAAAAGAAAAAAGTTACGACATAAACAGCATTTTGTGGAAAATAAAACAGAGTTCATGCAGTATGTCTTAAAAGTGCGGTAAATCTTGATGCCTAAATATATAAAATGGCGCCCTACTGTGTTTTTAACGTGCCTGTGCATATGCAAACATAGGTCATTTAAAGGTTAATAACAGGACAAATGCTAAGTGATGAAGTCATAAGAATGTAAAAAAAGAAACTGAGATATACTTTCAGGTATGACCCCAGCATATGCTGGAAGGACTAAAGAACAGCACTGTAATCAAAGACATCACTTTGTTTCTCCACTAAGAGTTTACAGTATTTCAAGAAATGACAACAAAACAACAGATGGTCAGCAGCAGGACATCTGAGATTGGATACAAACATTTCAAAACGGGATTTTGGGACTCATTTTGTACCCCCAAACACAAGGGAACATGGTCACTACATGAGCAAATTCAGTACCAGTACTAAAGCCACTCAACTGTTTTAGGTTCACAAAACCTTGTAATACATTACAGTGCAGTGAATGAACAAGGATTGAATTTTTTAATATTGTACTTCCTTGAATGACACCAGCAAGTAGTGTTTGCATAGTCCTATCGAAAAAGATTTTACGGACATTAAAGCTTTTCATAATCAGGATATCATATGTAAAACATGCAACTTGAAACTGAAATATTTCATATGCACAAGGTTCTTTTTACAAAACACATACTTTACATTAATATTCTTTTTTATTCTTGAATATAACTTGGTTACAATTTACAATTAAAAATTCCCTTCTTTATGATGCTACAAAACATGAAGACTACAGCAATGGCATTATGCTGTTAGAAAGATGAGTGATGAAATCCAGAGGAACAGAGCAACCAACGTATATTGGTCATGCTTTAGCCCCTCTGAGACAGGTACAGAGAGTTGGGGATAATGTATAGAAATACAGAGTTCCAAGAACCATATGCCATGGTGTGCACTATTCCCCGACTCCCTATACATCAGTGGCAATGCACTACAACTGTAATGTGTTGTCTGCGACGATTCAAAACACAAATCTGGTAGATCAGCCCACACAGAAACTGACAGGGCAAAATCAAGAGGCACAATAAAAACAAAATATGTCCAAATACTTTATACACCTACACAAAGTATAGAAATATAGGGGAGCAACATGAAGTGTCAGCCGACGCAATGAAAATGTACACAAGAGATATATTCTGCGAATACTCAACTCAGTATAGTACACTGACTTTTTGATTGGTTCCCATTACAGGATCAAATTTCTTTTGTGCAAAATGTATGAGCAAGAATGCTAAGCCTCCTGTTCCCTATAATAAGTCAACTGGGTGGATTATGTCGACCCTCAAAATTAGTTTAGAGTAAAAATAAAAATGAAGTGATGTTACCTGCTATTTACGAGTAGTAACTGTTCCAACTGCCATCACCAAATGGCAAGGAAAACACCAATAAAATGTATAGCTGTAAATGTCAATCACTAAAATTTGTAATCTTTAAAATGTACCGAACATCTAACTTAAAATTTTTCTTACTTCCTTACTCCAGCACATAATCCACACTGGCACATTGGAATTTGTATTTTTGTCGGACTCAATAACACTGCAACAGTAACTTTAAGAGGAAAATAAAACAAATGTATCCCCATTCTACAAGGACTGAAATGCACAATGAAAAATTTTGGAACAGGTCAAAATACCAGACAGATATTTTTACTTTTCTATGATAATGAGCTCTCCAACAAAAAATATAAAGACAGAGCTGTCTACAACCTCTACAGTACAAACCCATTGCCCTATGTAACATGAAGAGGTGAGGGGTCTCATCCTGGTCTGGTACTCAGGTACTGTACAAAGTTTCAAGCCCCAGCATGCAACTCTGCCCACCACACTCTTTTATCACTCGGCACGCAACAGATGAACCAGATGCATGCCACATGCAAAAATGTTAATGTACACTTTACTCGCCACCTGCACAGTCCACTGCCGGTCTTGAACTCTCAATACAAAACTACAACATTAATTACACCCCACACATTTCCACTGGGGATCTACTTTTCCTTATTTAATTTCTGGAGTAGTTGTAATATAAAATACCTTGGGGAAACTGTACAAGAAAATTCACAAATTCCGCTACGGTTCATGCTCAAGGAACACTTACACTTCCACAATATAATTATAGTTAACATTTTTAAAATACCATCCAAAACTGTGTAATTATGATGCCTGAGCTTTCCTGCTTTGTATTTACACTTGTGAATTCTTATATTCTTTGTCTGATAATAGAATCAACCTGGGACACTGGAAATGATTTGCCTATTTCATAGTATACAAAATAAACGCGCATAAGTATAAATACATACATACTTAAAAAATAAATATATTTCTCACCTGACACAGCAGATCTGAATAAGAAAAAATTCCATACTATCTTTACCAGCACATTTCACAAAAATGTCATATTACTGCAGAACAGATATTGATTTATACAGGAAACTCTCATCCCCAGACAAACAATGTCCAACAAACAATGTCCAGGTAAATTTAAGTATTTCAAAGCTACTAATGTAAATGAAAAATAGCTGAAAGATACTGTACACACTGTGGACAAAGAAGTCATAACAGGAAGAAAACGTATCTTCATCACCCAGAATTACTAAACACTGAAGTACAAATTCCTTGAACGTTCTATACTGCTAAAACTTGTGATGAAGAACGATAACCAGCAACACTGCATAAAAACTTGCATATTTTCTGAATTTATATACATTCTGAACATAAATTCTCCCACTGTCTGCAGTCAACTTATACAAAACCAAACACATTTAATGTGTAACACAGAAGCTGCAGAACTCATACATAATGCAAGTACTGTTTCCAAATCTCACAATATGGATGTATACAGAACTACAAAACAGAATGAATTTTCACGTCAGTGGAAAGATCGTGTATTCAAAATAAACAATGTACAACCAGTGCACTGCATCTGAATTGTGAGTGGCCTCACCAGACGTTACAGTCATACCAAACACTATCGATATCATGGATTTTAAAAATCAAAAAAGATTTAAATCAAAAGGCAGGTTGTGTTTAGTCAAATATGGCATGTTTGAACATTCTTAGAGCTAAAAACAACACCTACGGTATCTAATAGAGTATGTCATCTAACACGTGCTAGGATGTTAATTTTCTTACCTATGACAGATTTATGGCATCCCCATTAAATCTCTTTCACAACAAAACAAAGTGAATGTCAATGTATGCTTAGCTATTTCCACAGTATGTGTTCAAAGCCAACAATAACTAGATACAGTAAATCAACTGAGAGACATAAACAATTGTAAATCACAAGAATGGAAAGACATAAATATAATTGGGGTTGCTATTGCTTTTTTACCCGTTACACATTAACTACGAACTTGATTTTTTACTCATAATCATGTAAGACACAACCTTCAGGCAAAATTAAGATCTTATTCACAACTTCACTTAACAGTTTCAAACTGATATGCAGATTTGTAAACAGTACTTTACTGGTGTACCAACAAGCTCTCTGTTGTACTTCCAAAATGCTGTATCAGCCCCAAAATAGTAGTAGTAGTAGTAGTAGTAGTAGTAGTAGTAATGTGTCATTAGTGTGTATACTCCAATCAAAATTAATTCTGTTATCAGACAAGATACTTTAAGAATCAGTAAATGTATACAACTTTCATTAAAGACATCAATTATGCCATAAGACACAATGACACCAGATATATAAAAGCTTGATTTCACCCCACAGGTCTGCCAATCCAAACTGAAGCACAGTGATAGATGAGTGATATGTGTGGCAGTGCTGGACCAGGATTCGTTGGATCAATTTTCATTCACAGCATTGCTATGCAGACAGGAGCAAGTATCAACTACTATGGTTTGATATTAACGCAACAGATGCCTTGTTTAATACTTTAATCTAATTTTGAGAGGCATCTTACAAATTGTATGAAGTCTGTAATGCATTCACACAATAAGCCTTTCACATACACGTTCAGCTTAATACAGTATAGCCCGCCTGTCATGAAACACCCCCACTGTCTGCTGCAAGTGATGCAGTCTGTACGAGATCATACACTGAACTACAAAGCCCTTGTCAATATTTCATCACTTTAACCACCAAATGTTCACAGAATGTTTGAACCTTTGAGACACAAATTATGCCTACCCATTTTCAATGAGGTTTTGCTTCCATTACTTCAGAAACAAAACAAACTGTTGTTTCAGTAACCTCACACCTGGACTGGACTTGGAAATATCCAAGAATTCACAACACATTCAGGCACAAGGTCAGCAACTGATCACTTCACTATCACAACTTGCTGGGGGTGCACTATGTCAGTCTGGCACGCTTGGGGGAAGGGGACAGGACATCACCCCCTTCCTCCTCCTCCTCTTCATCCGAGTCTCCTTCGTAGTCCACCAAAGCCTGTGAAACGTAGGCAAATTATCAAACAAAACGCGGTTTTACCTCCGAAACTTCTTGTTACAGAACACAAAGCCTGTCAATTGTTTAACGCACAAGCCAGAGCCAGTGCAGTACATTTCACTAACAACATACCTTCTGAGACATACAGTGGCCCCTTTGATATCCAGTGACCTTGCATTTTGTCTTCCACACCCACCATCCACTATTTCCATTATTTGCCATTGGTTCTTGTTGTCTCACCTGCTCCACACATTACATATACCATACCTTACCATGCAGCAGCATCAGTGTACAGTAAAGGCTACGATATCCGGCCAATATCATAATTTTCCAGATATTATACTGTTATGACCAATCTGCATCTTACTGTACCCTAGCAACTTCATGAATAGACCTAAAAATTTAACTTGTCCCTTGATATCCTGTCCTGTTTTCCCTGCTGCATTTTCTATTTCTGGTTCATCAGAATTTATACAATGTACTGTATATACTATCCACATGAAAAATGAGCAATGCACCAGTAATTAATGGCTGAAATCTTGGAATCAATGCTGCATGCAGCCAGCTGATGGAATAGTCAAATGTACTGGATGTCTTAAATGTGGTGTCCTGTAAGTTGATGAAATAGACAAATGTAATGGGCCTTTTAATCAACTTCCAATTAACAGCTTCCCAGACCATTCAGCACTAAGTATCATAGCTCTACTATGTCAGGAGAACTGCTACTGAGAGAGTACAAAACCAGTTCTCTACGGAGTTTGTGCTTTAATTCACTGTTTTTTAAAGCAAAGAAGGAAGTTAAATGGCCAACATTAGTCATCACTTTGGGAAGGGGTTTATCAGTATTGCTGACTTTTATGCTGGCAAATGAGCAGTCGATAGCAGACAAGAATATGTACCACCACTAACAGTAAGAACAACTGTAACTGATGAAAAAAAATATAAAGATGTTGCAAAATTAACAGTGCTGAGCACAATAAATGTGTAACAGCCAGTACAAAATGTTCTGCAGAAAAATGGAGATCACTTACTAGTTTTGATTTCTGATCACCAAGGTATGGAAGATGGTAACTCAATTTTCCTAAGCAAAATGCTAAGATGATTTTCAGCCATCTCAGTGTCAATGAAAAATACTGCCAGGTCAAATTTGTGCAAGTGGGGGCTTGAATAAATATAAACTGAGGACTGACATTCATATGGTTGTGAGATGTGGTACGTCAGCAAGCACCGATATCCAAATAGCAAAGAGTTACATCAGTGGCTATACACAAATTAATCAGGGGCTCAGGAAATCAATAAGAAACGACTGTTCTGAGAGAAGATGCATAGCAAAGTATTAATCATAAAGGAAAAAATACCTACAAAATGAAGGAAAGGATTGCTGAGATGGCTAACAGGCTGGGCTTTGAAACTGGAGGGAGAAAATGAAGAGCTGGTTTAATAGAACAATTTAAAAGCCTGTCTAGGTGGTGGGGGGAAAAAAATGAATTTTGTCATTAGTGGGTTTCTTCAAGCAATCTGAGGCAATGAACAGGCTTTCAGATGGAACCTGAATGCACAGACTCTCCAAGTTCATTGTGGACACTGAATCCGATCTTCATCTCCACAAGACAGCCTCAATGAGACAAAAAGGTTACGACGCAATCAATTCTTAATTCCTCTTGCAGGAGGGGTGCTGGCCAATGGAATCAACAGCCCTCAACTTCTGGACTTTCAGCTCCTGCTACATGGATGGTGTCACATTTCATGTAAAAACTGATAAATAAACCTGGGGTTGAACTAGCCAGCAATGGCACTTCTTCAAAAATAAATTTTGTGCACGTTTGTGGCTTCCTTGAAATGAATTACTAGTATTTCTGGGATCAATTATCACTATAACATGCAAGTCTACTGGTCTGTATCCACCACACGTTTAAAGAACCAACCAACAGTGGATATTGAGGACCCACTCACTGTAGTACCAAATCCTGAATTTCACACACATCTCATACTCTTCAACCTAGTCAAAAAAGTCCACCATCCCACCTTAGATGGGTTTTCCTTTCCAAAATTACACACCTATAACTCATAAAATGCAGGGGACAAGACTAAATGAACAACACCGCAAACAGTGCACTGCACAGTGCAGGACACAAAATTTCTGAAAGGCAACAGTTGCACTTTATTACATCTACTTGCAGCCTGTTTATAATGGCATTTCAGCAAACCATCAATTGCATTTACAGTCACATTTCAATAACAACGGATGGCAAAATTCAACAAAAACTGTGACACTGGAGAAGTCCATTACTATGCACAACAGTGGGCTATGCAATCAGTCTGTATGACTAAATGCAAAACAGCCAACCAGCATTATGCAAAGATCTCCCCTACCACGAGAAATATCTGCATAATGATACCAATTCTCGCCCACATCTGTTAATATTTTATGACACACGTGAACAAATCCATTTCTGTTCCAAATAAGGTTTTATTATGATCTGTTCAGTCCCTTACTTTGCTAGTAACTGTTTTGTAATCACAATTCTTGGTCTGATAATTTCAGCAGTAGACAACAAAACCTGTGAGCCTGTTGTGCTGTACCTTACCCGTACACTGACAGATTACCACATGGGTCTCTTATCGCTCAGACACCAGAGGTGGAAGCAGTCAATTACATATCAAAGTTGTCAGACAGCAAGATCAAGATCAGTAGCAAGCAAGCAAATGGCACTGCAGCCATGCAAACTCACTGATCATAAACTGGGTGTTTCACAGGTACAAGACAGCTCAATAGCCACACTTCCTGCTGGCACGTATGGTGACTGAGTATCATGTGCCATTTCAAGTATGTTGTGAATTTTGGAAAGGTGTAGGAGTCGAGAATAAATGTCTTTGATCCCAAATTCACTAAAATAACCTGTACATACACAGCTGCCTGAACATCGCACACCATCTGAACTGAAACATGCAGGTCTGAATGTGTCCCTGCATACCCTTTACTCTCCTGGGAAATCAAATTTAGTATCTCTGTCACAAAATAATAAAAAGAGTCAAGAACATCAGTCACAGGTTTACCAGTTACATGTTCCAGTAAACAGTAATTTCATTTGCTACAACTCTGTAACCATGTAGTTTAGAGTCCAAATTCACACGTGATAATGATGGAGTAAGAGACAACTCACCAATATTTGCACCTTAATTTCCACTTTTGTTAATTATTTCTTCCTAACCAAAATCCACATCACTTTAACTGTAACCTTCACTGGATGCAGTGATTCCTATTCATGTTCATTTACAACCACATTGATTAGCTGACACTGAACACTTTTAGAAACAAAGAGTGCAACTAGGGTAATGGAAAGCACAAAGACCACCCATTTAAAAGAAAATATTTTCTGCCTATCTACAGCAATTTATAGACATCACAAATGATAAGAAGAATCAAGTACTGTAGAACATGCTCCAGACCGTGTACCGATACATGTACAACCACTCAAGCAGCTGAGTAATGAGCAGGAGCTGGTTTTAGGGAATCAACATACTGAAAGCTTAACTAGTAGTGAACTTCAACAACTTTTGTTACCTACCTTCTTGAACAATGTTGTTGACTTAACGTCTCCTGGTGTAGGGCTTGGTGGCGACCCTCCAGTTGCATTATTGCTCAAATTGTTGTTAAGGATATTACCAGCTTTGCTGCTATTATTGATCATTTTTGGACTATTACCATCTTGCTTTTTGTCAATAATTTTTCCTGAAAGAAAAATACGTCATTATGCATTACCCAACACCATGATAAAAATATCACACAATTAAACTTACACACAGGGATACAAGCAGAAAATGGCAAACTGTACACCAACCAACATCAAGATGACACAGTCTCATTGAGCTCTTAATACGGAAACCTAAACTATTAATCACTCCTAGACTAAGACACAAGAGGGAAATAAGGCCACCTCTGCACTCCCCCCACCCCCCAAAAAAAAAAACTTAAAAAATGAAATCCAACAACCTAAAGTTGATCTTCTGACGCAAAACAGCTGCTGTCCGCAAGGTAGAAACAAAGAAATGACTGTGGGGGGGAAACCGCTGTAAACAATTTAGCTGATCTCTCCTTACCTGTGTTTAGTAGACAGAAACACACAACCACAACACTACTCAATTGTTTCTTGAAAACAGTTACCTAGCAAGGTCCATTCTTGTCTGCGTCACATTTATGTGATTGAATAAAATGACCAGTCAGTTACACATACACTTCATGAAATGGCTAAAGGTTTGAGGATAAGAAGATAGTAGTGACAGGTGACTGACTAAAATTGTGTCCATAACAACACCGAATATCACAGACTTGTTCAAATGGCAATTTGTACGAAGTCTCATCAGAAAGTACCAACAACACACTCATATCTCAGATTTAATCACAGTGAACTAGGACATTACTGCAATTAACACCTTCTGACATGTTACTGAATGTCAAAGCATGATTACAGCTACCTCCATTACTTCAACAATTCAAAAGTTCTTGTCACACTTTTATTTAACAGTGTCTCAGGTTACAAAACAATGAGAGATGACAATAAAAAAACTTACTGCCTGATGTAAGAGTATTTGGAGATTCAAATATGATGTAAGCCTAAGGGTTCAAGAGTCTTATTTCAAACAACAATGAATGTCTACTGAAAGTAACCAGCAGAAATGACAACTCAGTTATACAAGGTTGTTATTAACAGCTGCACAATGAACTTACATATAAAACAACTGCAAGGAAAATGTATAGTATTAAACAGACACCTCAATTATTAAGTGCTTAATATAATGTGACACTGACATTTGCACTTAATAGTGTTGAGCCTTTTGTGTGCGCGCGCGTGCATGTGCGTCTGCACACACATGTCGAATGACTACAGGAGTGCCAAATTCACCATAATGATGCACCTGTGCACTCAGCCCAGCTTGCGGTGTGATTTAGTCTAAAAAGTAGGCATTTAGCAAGTACAATATTTCATCAAACTACACATTCTTCTAGCAATACTGCCTCCCTGCTTACCAAATATGGTTCAACCAAACTCTTTTCTAACCAGTAAACCATACAAACACATGTATTTAGAAAACCCATCACATGCAAAAGAGATGCAACATGGAAACAAAGAAACAGTGATACAATCAAGCAGCCAGTTGCTGATGAACCTACAAACTGAGTCTGAGAGTATGATAGCAGCATACATGTTTATATGCTGAAGAAACCCACCTGAAATGGATTAAATTTCCATTCCTGTAAAAAGAGTACCTTACTTTTCACATATTCACTCTTGATACTACTTGACCCAGCCACACATACACTCCACACATCCACAATAAGACAGCACCTGTACAGTTCTATGGCTTTCATTACCTCGTCCTTGTGCCACACTTGTATCTCAAGCATCCTCTGTCCCACTCAACAACCCAATAACACTCAATACCCCAACTTGACTGTAAAATTCAACACCAAGAATCAGTCCAGTCATTTACATGTATTGGCACAACAGGGACAGAGATGACACATTCTCGATAAAAGCACAATATTCAATTCTCCAAAGCGGACTGGCTTCAGGTCCATCCCAGCCCTTTTATTCTACCGGTACTGTGGGACTACTGCCCTGTGGATAAAGTGACTGGGGACAGTAAACTAAGCATTCACCTCCATTAACCCTTTAACTGCGAATGTCCACTGTCATCGTCGCACAGTGGGCATTTAAACGTGGCACAGAAGCTGAATGATGACCTCAGTCATCGTCAATATCGTGTCGAATTTGGAAGAATTTTTTTCACCCCTATCCGACGTAACGCTCAGGATTTCTGTGTGATATGTCCCCTGAAGGTCAGAGCTGGTGTGTGCAGTTGTAAATGTTCCCTCTCCATCCCTCTACCTCCCCCAACAGTCGTGATATATACGTCAACACATTGGTGAACTGCGCATTTCTCAGCTGAGTAATACCACTCTAGAGAAGGAGTGTTTTGTTTATCAGTTGCCCTGGAGTCGTGTGTGGGTTGAATATCAACAGTGTGCTATGAAGCCAGTTACTAATTGATGTCTGAATGGTTTTCAGTGGCGTACTGTAATGTGTATTTTCAGACCGAACTAATACAAAAATACTGGAGATATCCATGAAAATCGATGTGTACAGCTACAGGAGTGCTCACAGGCATGTTTATTGTAGTTCTGGGGCACTCTGTAGGGGTTGTGTGGGAGAAATGTGTAACACACATGCGTCTAATATAGTAACAACGTCCTGTGCACCCTTGAAATATGAGGAATTTTTCACAGCATTTACATCATAGGCTTAGATCTGTTTTGCTCTCATCATGTAAGTTGGTCATTACTTCGGGTATTAGATTTATGAGTGCACAGGAATACAAAACCATCTTTGTTACAGACCAGTGTAGTGTTCAGCAAGCAGTAGCAACAACAAAAATAATGGACCTGGAGGGGGGGGGGGGGGGATACCTGTGTCCCCTGTTTTTCACAGCGAAGCCGGACGAGGTAGTAACCCAACCCAAAAAATGTCCTTAAAAGACGAACCCGTACAATGTTTCACACATAGTGGTTACATTGCTGGAGCTGTGGTTAGACACACAAACATTCTTAGTGGGCCAGAAGCACATTCGGACTTCCTGCCATGGCCACCAAGGAGGCTTGATAACCAAGTCATTAGAGATTGACAGAGACCCAACCAAGATGAGGAATATGACCGAACATGGAAAATAAAGACTGTCTTTGACACATTCAACCAGGTTAATGCTAAATTCTATAACCTCTCAGAACATTTGGCAGTGGACAAAGTAATTGTAAAATTCAAAGGCAGGGTTATATTCAGACAGTACATTTCCAAAAAAAGGGAACATTTCAACATCAGAACTTATAAACTGTGTGACAAATCAGGTTATACACATGACCTGGGAGTGTACCTGGGTAGAGAGTCATGCTGCGACTCTGACGACATGACTGCAACACAAGCATGACACCTTGTTTCATGGACTATCACACGAAAACTAATTTGTGTAAACAGTGCATGTGTATGTGTATGTGTGTGGTGATAGAACAGTGTTCAAAGGTGCCACGGATCTTGTGCAACAACCAGAATTATGTGAGTAATAAAATATTTACCCCACATTTTACATAATGCATGCTATTTACAGGAATAAATTTATTGTAAAAATTTGTGAACATTTTTTCCCGAATTCATCGATTGATAAACACACTGCAAAATTTTTTTCACTAAATTTGAACAAAAAGTCTTATGAGATATGCTTTTCTATCTAAGAGCAAGCATTAGAAATTAAATTCCCAGAGAAAAAGCCCAGTTGGTGGTCCTGCGCTGGGAAATTTAATCTCAGCGTCAAAGGGTTAAGATTAAGAATGATCGGAGCTATACCTACCCTGCCCCATATGCCTTCATGGAGTGCACAGGGACAATTTCACCTTATATACTTTGTCCTACAGAGATGCAAAATGTGATATGCTTCTGAAACCCATCCAGGATAGTTTTCAAAAACCCTTGCTTTGAAATTAATAACCCATAAATTAACACAATTTTAGTCAATCTGGAACAGTACTAGGCTGTAACACAAAAACAGCACATCAACAAGATTGCAGAAGTACACACTGTACATCTAACAGGTGCATTTGGCACAAGGAATTATGAATGGTATTCTTAATTTTGGATAAAATCCAAAATTTCTGTCACTTAAAATCTAAATTAAGGAACTGTATAATGAGATGAGACACCTTACACTGACCAGAGAAACAGCTACATCACCTGCCACTGTTTACTGCTACCACATTATAAAAATCCCTGATGTTATAAACTGATTCAAATTTTGCTCAAGTATAAATACGACAGGCAATGTACACAAAATGTTAACAATGTTGTGTTTATGTACATCGTCAACAACATAAATACTGCCAGCATTGACACAGAAATGCAACAGTATGTTCCCTTTGTAATGCTGAGAGATATGTGTTGCTGTTAACGATACACACATTGAAACTGTTGCCTTGGAAAAGCAACAAAGCATTACTACTGTTGTTAAGCTAAAAAACATTTCGCAAAGCTAACATCTCCTCACCTATCCTAACATCATAGTACCGTTTCACTCAAAGAGAGCAACGTTATGGCAAACATATGTTGCCTGCAACAATACAACATTCTCAGGTCTTCATGTAAAGTGCCTGACATTTGTCATATTTTAATCAAATCTGGATTTTCTTGACAGATTTTAATAAAAGTCTCCCACACCAAACTTCAAGAAAATCCATCCAGTGGGAGACGGGTTGCTATGTGTACCCAGACGGCCAGCTGCACATACAGACACTATGAAGCTTTTCGGGACTATGCGACTGCATCTAAAAATAACTTGTAATGCTCACACCTCCTTAGCTCTCCTAACAGCCTAATACAGTTTCACTCAAAAGTGAGTGATTTTAGGGTGAATTTATGTTGCCAGCAAACAATAAAATGTACTTAGGTTTTCATGTCCAATGCCCAACACTTGTTGTCCAATTTTAACCAAATTTGAATTTTCTCAACAGATTTTAATAAGCCTCCAATATCAAAGTTCACAAAAACCTGTCTGGTGGGGCCAACCTGACATGGAAACAGATAGACAGAGTGACAGACAGAGATGCTGAAGCTAAGAGGCACTTTCCACAACAATGCAAATGCACCTAGAAGTGTAAGTTAACTGCCCCTTTAAAGATATTAATAAAATTATGCATGAGTAACAATAAGGTGGCTGCAGAAGCACATAAAATGATCAAATCCAAATAAAACCTGAAATGGCTCACATTCTCCATACAAAATTCCATGAAAATACATTCAGCAGCATTTGAGGCAATGCATACATACGGATGGACAAAAGAATGGATAAAGCAACTTCAATAACCATTCCACAGGGATGAAAACATCCCTAAAATGAAAAAGGAGGAATCTTGTTGCATAAAACACTTGGTAACCATATTTTCAAGACTGCAGACTTTCATACCTATCGAATCCATATCAGACTCCAGCTTCTTGCCGAGAATATCATTGGCCGCTGGAACTACTGCCTCACCATCATCAAAATCATCATCTTCATTGAACCACATTTCCTCCTCTTCCTCAAGTTGACGTTGGTCTCTCCGATACCGGCTATTCCGCAGGATGGAAGGCACACTAAAGCATATGGAACTAGTGTACATTAACCTCACCCCAACTATACTATTACCTATATGTTTCCCATCACAGGGCCTCAGTGAATGGTGATTCTGCTCCCCTGGAGAAGTGGTTTGGTTTTTGAAGTCCAGCCATAAAGTCTGTAAGTGGAACACTAATATTTCCTGCATGACATTTGCCCACCTTATACGATACTACTGCCGTAAACTTTTAAGTAAAATATCCAATTTAATACCATTTAAAAGATAATTACTCTCCAAATTGACTAATTTCACACAAACAATTCAATAAAAAAGTTCTGGATACCGTTCTATAACAAACAAAGACAATCAAGCACACATGCTTCATGCAAGACTGGACTGGCTAAGTAGTTGTTGATATCCATCTATGTTGCTTATACCTGCTGCTTGATCCTTTACCAGGACAGTCAAAAATATTGACTTAATTACAATGAAACATTGTATTCTTTGCTATTTTGACATATAATGTCAAATTTAACTTCAGAACTTTCAGTCCCTTAACTGCACCTAGTTTTGTGCCAGTATGTAACACATGCCTTGACATTAACGTCTATAAAACAAGACATTACTGTCCACTAGGTACTTAAATATTTTCGCAAGATCATCTACACTGAAAGTATTTATGCATGCAAACTGCTGGCTCAGAGAATGAGAGTTTTGAAAATTGTTCATGAAATTGAGCATCTTTAGTGTACATGGTTTTGTGAAAATGAACTGGTAACAGGTGGAGAGCACTATTTTCTTTTGTATACATATGTATGGATACAGATATAAAAGGGCAGTTTAAAACATGGCCATTAAGCCATGTCGAGCTCCAGACAGCAGCAGCAGGTTTACCTGTCTAATGTTGTTCTATCTCTGTCCTTGAGTTTATCCTGATGCTGGTCGTACCTCAGCTTGAGAGCTTTGAAGGTCTGGACGTATTCAATGTCATCCAGAACTTTTCCAAAGTTTTCAACAACATGTGAGCAAAGCGACTTGATGTCTTCCTGTAAAGAAATAACAATATCATCTCTCCTAAATCTGCTTATAGATCTCTACTGCCTCCATCTATATTTTAATTTATACTTGGAACTTAAATATGCAGCATAGGATAAAGTAAAGCAACCAATCATTTAGAGCATAATACCTGACATTATGGGGAGAAAAACAGAAAGCAGTGTACAGGCGCACACACACAGACAAAAGCAACATTTACTGCATAAGCTCAGCAAGAAACCATCAATAAAATCACAGTCTCTCTTAATAATGGGACACAATTCATAACTGTGCTGAAAATCTCTGACGCTTGGCGGCAATCACTTTTGGTGATTACCGAAAGCACATTTGGGATTTCAATCTGTAAGGCCCCCAATGCGGAATGCTTCTATTTTCTGCCTCAATAAGGTCCCCTCAGATATAAAGTCACACATACATGTCTGGCAAAAGTACGAAGGGAATTCGGAAAGCAAAGATACAATGGCCACAAAAAATCTTGAAAGCATTTTATTTTGATAATGACATACAATACATTGAGAACATACACTTATTTATTTTTCTACACAGTCACCATGTTTCTCAATGCATTTCTTGAGTCTGGGGACGAGCTTCTTGATGCCTGTGTCGTAAACCCCTGCCGCCTGTTCACTTTGTCACCTCAGCACCTCATCTTTGGCCTCATCGTCATCATCAAACTTCTCCCCCATGATATGTTCCTTCATCTTCCCAAACAAGTGATAATGTGGTGTGAGATCGGGGCTGTGGGAGGGATGGCCCAAGTCCCATGTAAAGGTCTGAAACAACTACTGTGTGATGCGAGCTGTGTGCATTCTCGCATTATCGTGCAGCAGGCGGACTCCTCATGTCAGCATTCCTCACCGTTTGTTTTGAATTGCTCAATGTAACCTTTTCAGGGTCTCACAGTATGCAGCAGCATTTATGGTGCCTCCTCGAGGCAGGAAATCGACAAGAAGAGGGCCCTTCCTGTCCCAAGAGACAGTTGCCTGACTTTCCTCTTTGATGTTGACGTTCTGAATTTTTTCGCTGATGGAGAATGGGTGTGGCAGCATTGCACTGATTGCCGCTTAGTCTCAGGTGTATGGTGAAACACCCACGTTTCACCTCCTGTCACTATGCAGTCCAGGAAGTCGTCACGTTGTTCCTCATAGCGCCTGAGAAATGACTGTGTTGAGGAAATGAATAACTGAACGAACCTCGCCCTTGGCGGGGTTAGGAATCAACACTGCCATTTTAAATATGCACTGCACGGCATGCGATACCGTAACTGCATTCACTAGCCTCTGGACAGTGAGGCGGATCCTAGGCGCCACTTCAAGATAGCCAAAGGCAAAAAAAAACTTCCCTCCTGTTTTCTACTGGTCTTGTATCTTTACTTTCCGAACATCCTTCGTAAAGATCCTGTTTGCCTGACAGCTAATCCTAACTACAGTAACAACAAATGATTCACATTTCACGTACATAGCACAGAGGAAGGATAATGTAAACCCTCTCAGTGCCAGGCTGCATGGGTATGTTATGCTAAAAATCAATAGACCTGTTGAAATAAGGGCAATACTGACAAGTAACGAGTAAGTCATGTTATTTAATTATGTGACTGCTGCTGAAATCTTTTGGACAAGGAGCAGGCTTAATGCACTTGAAATAGTGGCCAACAGATCAACCACCTGGTACTATGGTGCTTAGATATGGGTGGAGTGAATTTGCTGTGATGCTCTGAGTTGTCTTAGTGCTCTGGGGATAGTGCTTTTCAACAGCTACTTCAAAATTAAAACAGTAATGCAACTGTACTGACAAATGTTCTTCAATCTTGGCTAATCCATTTTGAGCTTAAATAGCAAAAGATGCTCTCCTTAGCTGTTCTTACATACTGTCTGATGTCTCACCACAACAGAAATTACATAATGAACAGCCTGAAATTTGCATGTATGTTCGTAAAATAAAACCATGAAGTGCAAGAACCCCTGCATTTAATCTTCAAAGCAAAGAATATGCTGTGCTGAAACAGGCCAGTAAGCTATAAATACTTATAAAAGTGCTGTATTACAATGGAAATGGCAAACAAAATGTATGGTTCATTCAACATGTCATCTGTACAAACAACAGGCTGGAATATATGACAGAATGTAAATCACAACCAAAATAATGACTGAATATAAAATATGTAGCCACCTCTGGACTGTTGTATAAAACAGACGCTCACATTTTTCATATAAACTAAGTATGTCAGAATAACAGATACACAGTACAGGGAACAAATGTAACTTGTGAAAAAACAGAAATTCTGATAACATAAATATGCTTCATGTTTGCAAGACTACTGTTCAAAAACAAGGAATTACTGAAACAAACTCGAAGATTTGACAGGTCATCAAAGTACAATAGATGATGAAGATTTCAGCACGTAAACCATTTTCAGTACCATGTTTTCAAGCTACAACAATTCCTCATCCTTACACTAATAAAATTCATGCAAATAATATTCTGTTAGCATTTTTTCCACATGCAAACACTTCACAGTTGCAACAGCCAATATGCCACCAAGTTGTAGAAATGATATATAAGATAAATCATAAACTTACCAATTTAATGAATTCAAACATCTCTAATATTGCAGAATCCAAGAGATTGTATCTCCCATTATTTCTTACAAATGCATCTACAACTGGTGCGAAAAGGTTGCCCTTTATGATGTACCTGTTGTAGAATTCATCCTTCAGAGCAATTATCTTCCTCATAAACCTCAATGCACCTACAAAGCATATCATGAAATTATAGTACCTATCACAACATTGCACCACAGACACAAAATTTAGCAACGACACATTTCCCATTATCAGATAGCCTTCATGTGACTATAAATATACTTCATCACTCTACAGCATGTCATTCAATGGCCAGTGATAAGAAATTACTATATTACACCTTGATACCAGCTGGCTTTCACACATCAGTTTTTCTTTCTAGAAGGCCCATGCTGCAAAATATGCACCGAACAGTTTGTGTTTTCTCAGTATACTAGCATTGGTGCTACAAATGAGTGCTGGCCTTCCCCCAGGCATGATGTGAATTGCCTGTATGCGTTTTCCGTGAGCACTGAATTATGACACACTGGTCAAAGAAGATCATTCAGAATTGAACACACGTATGTAACTGGAAAATGACCATTTTACAAACATGAAAATGGCCATTGTACTATGTCTACTTCCTCAAATCAAGTCACCCATTACTATCCTATGTACAGATGACCCAACAAGCAGATGATTCTCTGGTTAGAGCCTTAAGGCCCGTCAATATGCAACATGCAGATTGCATTTTTCCTTCAAACACCCTGGAGCTGTACTTACAAAGCACGAGGAATGTGTGTGTAGACTTCATCAGTACCAAAATGCGCCTAAGCAGATCCTTATTGAGAATGCAATTCTTGATGTGGTAAGTATGATGTTCTACACAGAACGACAGCAGCTCTAATATGAGGCCCAATAACTGCACAGTCTGGTAATCCTCTTTAGCTGGATGGTCTTCAGCTGTATTGGCTAGTAGAGGTGCTGCAAGTAAAAGTCTCTAAACAGTTTCTCCTCTAAGGTACATAGTTAAGAAAGTTACAACAGGAAAGGCAAACACTCCTAATCATTGATAACATTAAGATATGTACCAAAAATCTACGTCCTAGTTACACCCAAGGAAAAGGCAAACACTCTTAGATCATTGATAGCAGTAAAATAAGTACCTACAATGTTTCCAAATTTTAGATTTTTAAGAAGAGGTTCTCTCTGACAACTGCTACATTCCACTTCCTTTGTTGTTACTACATATATAATACATTCACTGCAAAAGAACTCTGATCACCATGTACATTTAAAATGCTTCTAGAAGCTTTTGTAATTGTCAAATGTTTACCTGCAATCAAGTCAACCACTTCTGAAGTGTGGGAGTTCTTACTAGCAGTCTTGTGATGCATTACAAAAGAAAGGAAGTCAAGACAAGATTTTTGTTTGTTTGTTTGTTTCTTTCTTTCTTGGTCCACACAACTGTCTACAGGGATTTCAATGTATCTCTGCTTGTCATCAGCTGTTTCATAACATTCACTCTTCTGGAGTCTGGTTGCTGTATTAAAGTTAGCTTTTAAAAAGTTACAACAATGGCAATGATATAATTATGCATAGTGATGCAATCCATTTCTGAACATTCGCAAAGAAAAGGTGCAAAATTGTAACTATGAGTTTCACCAGGTCTGTCTCTCTGCAAAAAACAATGTCAACTGCTTTTGATTTTGATCACTGTGCTGTGGGATATGATGCCACAATATATGGTGGACAGGTAATGGAGACATGTGGAGACTGTACTATAAGACAGCTTTTCAAAGCATTAATCAAATCACAGGCCCAATGATGGATCACTGACATACCAAATTACATGCAGCCCCAGCATACATACCAATGAGAACATGTACACTGTGCTTGTAGAAGTAGTTAAGGAAGTCTGTTTTCTCAGATTTGTTGACGGAAGCCAGCATGTTCTCTGGATCTAGAAGTATTCTGAGGATGCCCATCAGCTGCACAGCACCCCCTAACTCAGGATCATTATCACAGATCATTTGTTCAATCACCACATTGATAAGCATTTGGTCCTGCAAACAAATATCCACATAAACATTTTCTATGACCTTTGCCCACCTGGAAAAAAAATTCTCATCCCCCATATGGAACATGAACACGTCTGCCTACAGCTACAAACCTGGGGCAGGTGATCTTGAGGTTCCAGCAATGGATGGCCCTTGAGATGAAAACGATTGGCCCATGAAGGTACTTATGTACCGAGAACTCGTGCAAGAAACTTCTGCAACTTTACAAATTCACTAATCTCACTCAAGTTTCAGTGTTGCACCTAGAATTTCTGAAACGCTGCAACATATCTCAAATTCGCGAACCGTCTGTTAAATCGGCTAGGTTCCTTGGTGTATGCTTATAGAATGTGTTAATTTATTTCAGTCAGATAAGAGACTTTAACAACAAAATATCTGGCTGTAAAAAAACTGTATATGTAATACCAAACAGACTGAACCTTGTACCACCAACAATGATAATTTTCATTTTATTTTAACTATAAATATGGCCATACCTGAGTGCAGTGTATTATTACAAGTCCACAAAATTTAACATACATGCCATACTTTGTTTTCAGTTTTGACATGTGAAGATAACAATAGTAAAAAGAGGCCACTCACTAACTCAGTTCTCCCCATTCCACTTTCATGTGTACATCCTAATACAGTTTACTCTGGAAAGTGGTCATTTGTTGCACAACCTCTGTCATATATTAATCTCCATCACTTCAACCTGCCCCTCTTACAAAAATTAGAAATAAAACACATACAAACTTGCTCAGGATACACAGCACAAAGCACAAATGAAGACTAAGGTTCTGTTAAAATGCAAAAAATTTGTAGATCAGCTGACAGGCTGTCTCGCTTTCAACAAGGACTTGACACGATAGAATTCACCAGAATTGCAAAGGAAATATATTACAGGTAATTCCTTCCATGAGAAATCAACATGTCAGCTGCTTCAAACATATTAAGTCAGGAGAATGAAATAAGTCATCCACCATCCAAACACCTTTCTCTATAGCACTGGGAAGCAGCTGTGGCCTCTCCACATCCGATTCTTCATCTTGCAGTTCCATGAGCACTGTCAGCTGTTCAAGGCCTTCCTCAGCTGATTCAACAGCATGAAAGCCAAGAACTTCCTGCATATCAGCCTTCTCCAAGTCTGGGAATCATTCTCCTTGAACTTCACACGTTAACCTGAAAATGTTCCTTATTTCGTCCTGCTGGGTGCAGAATCCTCTGAAGCCATTAACTGTTCCAGGCCACAGCTTATTCCATCGTCAATTCAGAGTTGTGGAATTTGGCTCATCCACAGACTCCTTTATATTTACCAGTCAGTCAGCTGTTCTGTACAATTTCCTGTATTCACTGACACCAACAAACATATTCTTCCCAACTGCAAAGATACTGTGAAAGGTGCAATGAATGTAATAGCCCTTGAATTCTGTAATGATCCCCTGGCTGAGCAGCTACAGGAGTGAAGTTATGGTGGTGGACAGGTACTCAACTTGGATATTCAGAAGGGCAAGATAAAAATCCTACGAATGCTCCCAGGCATTATCAAAGATGACAAAGACCTTTACTGTTACATTCGTGGAATTCAGAGACAGTTTTCAAACCAGCCTTCATTGGCTTGACCTTCTCCCTCACCGTGGCACCACTGATGAATGACCCTTTCTGGATAGCATCCATCCAGCCTTACATAAAATGCCCTTTCCTTCTTTTAAAAAACAACTTACACAAATTTTGCCACTTGATGGAACCCTAGTCTTCATGCTTCCCTTGACTGTGTCTTCATTTTTATTAAAAAAATAAATGCATTAACACCATAATGATGTCCAACCACAGCAACACTCATTCCCCTGCATAAACTTATCCAACACCACCACTCAACACCTTAATTTCTGCAATACATACATAAATATCCCCTTTCTTATCCTTTGGCTCTTCATCAGCATATAGATCATGCTTTCTGGAGGTAATTAAAATATGGGCATGACAATTAGTTCTAAAAACTACGAGAGGTACAGGTGAAGTATATTCCACATTGCACACCTAGGTAACAGCTACAGACAGGTGAATATATGCAATCTCTTACGTATTTTATGTGAGCCTACCAAAGCAAAATCACAAACTGAGAGACCTACACCATAATGTACAACAGTTGTGACAGTAATTCTCCAAAACCATGATGTGCAAAGATATGAATAAGAAGGGTACATTGTACCATACTTTGGTAAATGCAAGCCAGGCTTTTTTTTCCACATTTACTTCCTTTAAGACTATGATCTGGCTCATATCAGATCATTCCTTATGACAAGATACCCAGCCTGTACTGTGGTTGATTAGGAAATGCATTACAGTTTTTGATACAGGGAACATAGCAAATGCATCAATAACAGTAAATATTAATAAACATTTCAGGGAACAGATCTATGAAACTGCATGCAACAACAAAAGAAACATGACTTAGTCTGGAAGGTCAAATCACTGTCAATGTTTTGGCGATAAAGCAAATTTTCACCTGTGGACAGGACATGATAAACTGGGTACAGGAATGAACACATCTGAACGGGCTTTAGCAGTAGCTGGTTACCATTACAGTTGGAATTGAGTGTTGGATGCCTGATGAACATGTGGTTTAAAACCAGACAGCACAGTTAATGAAAAATCACACCTATGATAGTTCTTTGTAAGTAATCCAACATGACTCATTCAGTATTTTAATGTGGGATATCCCACTGTGCATTATGCAGATAATTAAGTGGTAAGAAACATCACACACAACTACTTATTAAACAAATTACTTTGTTAATTTTGAATTGTTTTCACTGTGCATTTTTATTGCAAAATTAAAACACCAACAAATGCACTATATATATGACAATAAAAACACTATCACATCACTGTTACACTTTTTTACTCAACATGTTTCAATGTCCACATGACATCATCATCAGGGGTATTATACCATGGGTTTTACAGAACCCATATGTCACACTGTAGGTCTTGAACAGTACATCACATATCCACTATCAAGATATTAGTTACAACCGTTAGATTGTGTGGTAAAACAACATATAGTAAAATACTGGAGATATGTGTGTGTCACAGTATTTAAAACTTATTAAAATCTTAAAAGATCCGTATATTCATCATGAGTCAGCCCACTGTAACACCGTCACCAAAACTATTGCAATAGTTAAGAACACTCCTCATAAAAATTATAATGCGATGTGCACTGTCTTCAACGATCATAACAGCAATCATCCAAACTGTATATCAGTACATTGAAATGTATAAGTAGGTGGGTCCCAATGGGATAAGACACAGGTTTGATGTTTTATATAGGCCTATATGCCGATATAGCTCTGTAGTATTTTGGTAGATGATTTGGGTGACAGCGTGTGTTTGAGTCCAGTGTTGTGCACTGCTGACTCATGATGAATATACAGAGCTTTTAAGATTTTAATAAGTTTTAAATACTGTGACACACGAGCATCTTCAATATTTTACTATATGTTGTTTTACCACACAATCTAACAGTTGTAACTAATATCTTGATAGTGTATATGTGATGTACTGTTCAAGACCTACAGCGTGACATATGGTTTCTGTAAAGCCCTTGGTATAATACGCCTGATGATGATGTCATGTGGACATCGACACGTGTTGGGTAAAAAAGTGTAACAGTGATGTGATAGTGTTTTTATTATCATATATATAGTGCATTTGTTGGTATCTTAATTTTGCAAATTACTTTGTTGTCAAAACAGTTGTTTGATGGTCCTTACCACTTGCCTGTAATTAATAATCATCAATTCACACATAAAAAGTACTTAAAATGGCATTTATAACTTGCAATAAAATAATACATTAAACAAACATGCACTGAACTTGACTTCATATTTCCAGTTACACAACAGGCAGCAGAAACCAAATTTTTGTAACTCTAATATAGGGAGAAAAACACGTAACTAATCATGGAAAAAAACAAAACTCTATATAGAAACTAACAAATATGCAAGCACATGTAGGACAACATGCAAATCTACCTTAACGAAAGAAGCAAATACATAACAGAATAAATAAGACAGTCTGTTGATTACAAAGTTTTCACTCTTCTTCATCAGCCACAATACTTTCCTTTGTATTTTCTTCATCATGGTTCTAAACAATTTCACTGCAATCTGGTGTAGCACGTGCATTCCTTGCCTAGCTACCCCAACTATTATTGATATATAACTACTACTAAGAATATCAGTGAGCAAGTATGAGACTGCAAGACTGGCACACCGGCTACAGTCAGTATCATCTGAATCTGAGTGGTACTCATGGGAAAATTTATTTAAAATTTTGACCAGGGAACTGAATAAAACTTCAGTACTTTTGTCTTCATCTTAAAATTCAGGTGCAGCTTATATTCATACAAATACAGTACACAACATGTTGAATGGCTTATCATAGTCCATTTTTATTGCAGGAATAGCCCTATCCTCAACAGCATGCATTTATTCCCATATTTTATGAACCAAAAGTCAAAGACTCAAATTTTTTGTTAAAAGGTCCATTTACACGTGTAAATACACTAAGACATACCACCATGATATCTACTAATTTTGAGCATAACTTACCATTGCAGCAGATGCTCTGAATTCTCACACATGCCTCACATCATTCAAAACTATATGCCTGTTGTAACAGATGCAGAAGCCTGACAAATATTCTGAAATTATTTCATAAACTTCTCTTTCAGGTTTCCCCATACAGGGTCTTGGAACTCCATAGAATATGACTTAATCCATTGTAATGCCACATGAAATATAACACACGAATCACAGTCTTTGCTGTACCACTACAAACTTTCACCTTTGTTTCTGCTGTATCTGACATTTCACATCACTAAAGAACTTGAAGGAATTGGTGACGCATATAAAACCTGAACTCCTCAGTACAGTATTTCCAGATTTCCCTATGGTGTGCCAACCAGAAGTCATAAAAGAGTTTTACCAACATTTAATATTTATATTTTACTGAAAAACACAGAACATCCATATTCCACACAGGCTCCAAACCTAAACGTCATGCAATATGTCCAGTGCAACAGCCAAATTCTGAATTCAAAGAGCTTAAGAATTCTTCGGTGTGACATCCACATTCACTGTGCAACAACTTTATGACGTGTTCCCATTCTTCAAAGCCACTGTTAGCCAAAATCCATACTAAAAAAAATATATAAACATACACACCAGGATACTACAGTTTACAATCTTTTCCTACATTGGTAAGTAACCAATACAAAACAACTTACTTCATCTGTATTGCTGGTCTGCTGTAAAGTGTAGTCGCGGACGACGGACGGAGAAAACTCAACAATATAAGTAAGAATATCAATGGATGCTGTTTTTGTTTGAGCATCATCTGCTGCTAAGGTGATCTCCAAAGCTGGGAGAATTCCCAGTGAGGAGAGAGTCTGTAAGAAATTTGTAAGCAACTGTAAATATCTGCTTTAAATATAAAAATCTACTAACTCACTGTGAATATGTATAAAACTATGCACCTTGTAAAATGACTCTTTTCCTTGAGGTTGTAAGTTTTGTGAAAAATTACAGAATTCTTTAAGAAAAAGTACCAGGTCCCTACGTTTTTGTTCATCAGTTCCTTCATCTGTTAGCTGTGCAAAAAGTTCACTGAGAAACTTTTCATCCTCCTACAAGAGATTAGAGAAATATAAATTAGTAACACAGTAAGGTAATTCAGTTAACAAGAGACAGGTTCACCCAACAGTTACGGCATTTCATTCACACAACCATTTGGCTATGTATATGAACTATTCATAATCCATGAAAGAAATGAATCGAATTGTATCAAAATGTGAACATGAACCGTTGAACAAACTTGCAGCATACCTGTATTAATGTAACAATTTCCACTTTGTTAAAAAAGATAAAACTTGATAATGTGGACAGCATGTTATCTTCAAATACAGATGGAGTTGGTAATACAACATCTTGAATGTACTGAACACGGTACGTTTGATGAATTTTTGCGAGCAGCTCTGGGTTGGAAATGGGAATGACCTCTTTAAACCTAGGGAAAATAACTTTGATTAGACAAAAAAAACTTTTAAAACGCTCCTACCAATTTACATTTGTTTGTTACAGCTGTTCACACAAACCAAGTAAACGAAGCAGGAGCTTTATGAAACATATGCAAGTACAAGAATTCGGACACGCGGACAACGTTCGTATCATCCACAGCTGTTCTGACATAGTCTTTGATTTTACTTCTTTTCTAGTGTCCAGAAATGTTATGTTCCATCACTGTAAGCTTCAAGTCCAGAAGAAGATACACATTTTTGACATGAGCATTAGGCATGTCAACGCAAATGTAATAAACTATATCAAGCTAATATGATCTTTCACGTGCACACCAATTAGCAAAGACAGTGACTCCTGGTGCCTTAGCAAATTATGTCTTAATTCCAATCATATTATTTGGCTCTGTAGGGGATGTACCACTTATTAACTGTTTACGAGGTCTGTCTGGAAAGTATTCAGCCATTTAATATTAAAAAAAAGTAGCCTACCTATGACAATGGCGCCTTAGTCCCCTTCGAAATACTTCCTTGGGACCTCACACACTTATCCCAGCGTCCCTTCCACTTTTCAAAACAGTCTGCAAAGTCCTCTTTCAGTATCACTATCAGCTACCTCGTCATGTTCTCCTTAATCTCATCCACGATCTGAAATCTCCTCCCTTTCAAAGGCGATTATAGCTTTGGGAAAAGCCAGAAGTCACAGGGAGCCAAATCCGGGCTGTAGGGCGGCGGACACACCTCAATGATGGGCTGTTTTGCCAAAAAACCCTGCATGAGACATGAAGAATGGGCAGGCGCATTGTCATGATGAAGGTGCCAGTCACCACTTGCCCACAGCTGCGGCCATTTTCTTCTTACTGCATCCCTCAGCCGGCGAAGAACTTCGACGTAGTACTCCCTATTTATTGTATGGCCTGCAGGAGTGTACTCGTGGTGGGCAACGCCTTCGTGATTAAAAAAACCGTCCACATGGCCTTGATGTTGCTCCGACTTTGCCGCACCTTCTTCGGATGTGGAGACTTAGGCAACTTCCATCGGGAAGACTGGGCTTTTATTTCAGGGTTATAGCCACAGACCCATGACTTATATCCGGTTATGACCTTTTTGAGGATATCTGGGTCACTGTTAGCAGTTCAAGCAAGTCCTGTGCAACTTCAGCACAAAATTCCTTCTGCTCTTGTAACAGGAGCTGCAGAACAAATTCTGCCGCCACACCTTTCATGTCAAGCTCCTCCGTCAAAATCTCTGGAACAAGAGTCCGTGGAATCTCCAGATCTTCTTCTAATTCCAGCACTGTCATTCGCTGATTTTCATTGATTGCAGCCCGCACGCTTTCAACATTTTTGGGTGTTCTGCTTGTTGAAGGCCTTCCAGAATGTGGATCGCCTTCAACGGATTCCCGCTACATTTGAAGTGTCGGTACCACAATTTTATCTGGGCTTCACTCATTGAATCATCCCCGAAAGCCTTCTTAATCATCTGATTAGTTTCTGCAGACGAAAGTCCAAGTTTCGAGCAAAACTTGATGCAGATTCGCTGATCTACTCGCTTGGTCATCACGAATGCGACAGTGACACAGTACACAAGGTCACTCAATGGCATCTCACTGCCAACTGAGTAGCCCCACAGGAGAGTGACTGTTCACGCACGCGCAGTAAGGTCCCCTCTGACTGGTTGCCAAGTTACATCAGGCTGCGTGACCAGTTCTAGAGATATTCAAAATGGCTGGATACTTTCTGGACAGACAGCGTATTATGGCTACAACCCAGTTCACTGTAATTTTAATCCTGCTGTTTCTGTAATTTCCTTGCAGCTGTTGAGTCAGCACATCAGAAGTAAGAGCTGAATTGCAGCTGCAATTGTAACCTACCTGGCCAACTGTTTCAGGTACTGTCTGTGGCGCTTGGGAGCTGGAGAACTTGGGTCATACTCAAGACATCCAACGACATCAAATATCGTCTCCTCTGCAAATGTGAATGGAAAAATAAGAACTGAAAATGATTTCTTCTGAATATACCAAAATAATATTAATGTCACACAATTTCTGTAGAACATTAAGTGTGGAACATAAGGTACTTTTGTAATGTATTAGACAAACTTGTAAATAAATCAAATGCTGCAGAAAAAATGAATCTAGTAAAAGAAATCTGAAAGAGAATGAAAGGAAGTCAAGGGTGTATATGATTTAAATATAAATACACTGGCACATTCTTAAAATCACCAAAGTGAGCAATAAACATAAGAATATTTCGGAAAGCGATCAGATCAGGTTGAAGGGAATGCCACACAAAAAACTAAACTATCAATATACCACATTACCCCAGTGTGAGACAAAAATTTTCCCTAATTTATCATCTGAAAAATTGGGGGGATCACCCTGTAATTCTGCATGACGTCAAACATGCTCTGTATACAGCAAAACCCAGAGTTTATATTCTGGCAGTCCACATTTTCAGTAATTTTATATACTTTTTGTACGGTCCCAGCCAAATGCCTATAAGAACAATGTTCCCCAGATTTTACACCACTGTCGGAGTATCCCCACAAAAACATAAAATTGGGGTTGTACTGTATATACATTTTCCTGAAGGTCTGTAAAAAGGGGGGCCATCTTATACACAGGGTCATCTCATATTCAGGAAAATACGGTACTTAACAAGACAGACATCATTAAATGAACATGAAAGTAGAAGGAACAAGAATCATGTGCCATAAGTGACAACTGACAAATGCAAGTGAAATTCATAGCACAAGCTCTTCTGTGTAGAAATTAATTCTCATGCCTTGCAAGTAAACATAAGCTAAATAATTCACAGAATAAAATCACACAAAATTCGATACTGTTTCACGTTTCAGTCACAAAACACTGATAAAACAAGTATTAGCACTCACCCCCAAACATAACTTCAAATAATGCATTCTTATTTAATAAAAAGATGTTCTTGAAAATTTCATAAAGATAATGCAGGCCTTCTATATTCTCCAGATCTTCACACATATGAAAAAGATTTAACAGTTTTCGCACATAACCTTCATTTTCTATTGCAACTGCTAATTTCTCTTTTCTCATATGTGATGTTAGGCAGCTTCCCATCAACTGAAATGTAAAGAGCAACATTAACACTTTGAAAATTAAGAAGGAATTGGTAAGAAAAATTCCAAGTACTATGAATTATTTGAATTTATAAACACGCCAGGAATTCAAAAGCTTTTAACTTAATGAGACAACATTTACATAAGCTAACTTGGCATCAGGAACCATTAACATTCATACATAGATATTCCATAACAACGCTACCCAACTGCACACAATTCAAACTGGGACTTACTATATTTACAACAAGGAGACACATCTTAACACGAAATTCCCTAACATCATAAAATCTGAAGACTCATCCCAAACAACACAGAAGCCCACTATTAGCCCCTTTTAATTATAACTACATTACATTCTTTTGTGAAACAAAGTCATCAGTCTTAATAACTGCAATAGAGCTTCAAAGAACTCAGGAACATATGACGACGCATCTTAACACTAACCTCATTGATTTCTTCAAGACGACTAAGTTCACATGGAGGTAGCTCAACTGGTGGAGCAGAGTCTGACATATCATCAAAACGCTCATCCTCTGACTCTTCTACGATGTCTTGTGTTATATCTACTGAGGGATCCTTCCCTTGAACTTGACATATTTTCTCCCAAATTTCATCACAACCAGCTTTTTCTTGAAAACTGAGGGCTAAATCAAAGTTGTCTCCTTCTGACCAAACAATGAGGGTGTCCTGCAAGTTGCAAACGTGATAAAGCCAATCTCTATGCACAGCACAGGGCCAATTCTCTCTCAACACAAACTGAGGAACTGGATTTTACAGCATTATCAGCTTTGGAAATAAGCATTCTGACATCAGCATGCAAGCACGCAGTGTCTGACACAATCTCTGCACCTGACTCTGACATCTTCACATTATAACACAACTTGGTGTAAGCAACATTACAAATATCACCTGCGTTTCTCCAACAGAAATACTGAATGGATAATTCCAGCAATAAATACTACTCCCTTCTGTCTATGTCTTGATCTATTAATCTGAAGACTTCATAAAGTGAGTTAACACTTACTTTCTTTATATATATATATAAAAAAAAAGAAAAAAAAAGCGGCAGCATGCACTTATAAGATTGTGCCATGTTCTCAACCCTTGTTCGTTGTAGTATCACATTATCAAAACCTGTTAAGGTGTCAGTGCATAAATAACTATACAAAGTGGTCAAAAAAGCATGCAAACAAACTTTCTCATCTGCACACATGACAGACATGGTGGCACATCAAGGCCCACACATAGAAAGATTTGTGTCACAACACCTACAACAGTTAAAAGTGTCAATAATAACATTACTATTGCAGCTCAAGGATCAGTTCATTTCAGGTTCCCATTTTCAATCACTATGAAATATTTTTAGGCCAAATAAATGCAAAAGCTGCTTACAATTCACCACCTTTGGAAGATGTTATTTCAATTTGCAATAGCTGCAAATGCCCAACAGAAGAATACCATTTTCACACAAAAGTACTTGACTATAAAAGGGTTCATAAATTACATAAAACCATATACCTGTTGCTTCTGATATGCTGTATCTGGCTGAATCTTTGACTCCAACAACAGTGAGCCTGAAAGAGCAAACATCATTAACCCTCCGTGAGCAGACTTCACTTTTAAAGTCAAAGATAATCATCTCTTAAATTCTTAATCAGCTGCCATTTGGTGCATCTGCAAGCTTAATGCCAGTAGTATACTATATGCTAGTGAGTGACGTGGTCCAAAATTAGTGACTTCATTTTAAAAAATGGTAAAATTTGCAATTCGAAGTCCTCAGCATGTCCAAATATTCCTACTCACTGAAAGGTCACACTGCTTCCTGCACATATGCTGAAATAGTTCTTCTGCAGATTTACTAAATACAGACCACAATAACCAATACTTCAAAAAGAGCAACAATCCATTTAAGGGGTACCAAAGATAAATTACCAGCAACTCATTACATTATCAACACAGTACATCATAATGGGCAAAACCAAAACACCCTACTTTGAAATTCGGAAAACTATATGTGACAAGGATACTTCATCTTCTGTATAAATGCAGAGATAAACAAATTATCATGCATGAGGTGAAAGGAAGGGATGTTAACACAATGTACTACTTCTGTTCCCTGACCTCAAGCTGCAGAACACTTAGCATGAAGTTAATAAGAGTCTCCAATGTAAATACCTCTATAAAAGACACTGCAAACCATAAGCAACTTGTACTTCTCTAGCCCTGCCTAGAATTATTTACAGAAATATTACAAATCTTTTACCATCACATAAGCCTCAAGGCCAATACAACTTCTACCATACTGACATGTATAAAAATATCTTTATCATAATAGAAACTAAGGGATATAAGTACAAAATGCCAGTCCTTTGAGGAATAATAGCAAAAAGGGACACCATTACAGTGGAGGCAGACGAGGCATGAACTAAAAAATCAATGCAATAAATTGGCAAGTAAAAATGATAACAAAAAAATAAAGTCAAGGATATTATGTGTGAAAATCCATGACCACATAAAAAGAACTAATTTGTCTGCTGGTAAATGGTTTCAGAGATAAGAAAACTACTCAAATGGGCAGTAAAAAAAAATGAATTAGGTGAACTGATGTGTGTTAAGCAACATCACAAATGCAAACGCAACACTGAAAAGCTTCTCCTCTCTGCATGGCAGAAGGTAAGAAGCGCAAACATTACAAGGCAAAATGCTTATAATCTATTTCAGCTACCCTGACACCGTGAAGGGGGAAACACGGGGCATGTGCAAAATTCAGACATGTACATGACATATCTTTAAAAAAAACCGGGGGGGGGGGGAGATAAACCAAGATAAACACCTGCTGTCCATCATCACTGACGTAACACATAACAGCACAACTGTATCAATATATACATGTACAATATACAGGCATACCTGCGAATAAAGATGAAAAACTTAATTCACTTAAGTAAATTAAAAACAGAATATATGCATCTAATAAAAGAGGCAAACAATTACATAAACTCACCATCAGACTCAGCTCGAACTAGCAGTGAGATGCCTTTCAGGCGATCCACATACGAGGAGGAAACATGTCCTGTGCCTCTATCATCCCACTGCCTGTCCGCATTAAGTGCATAAAGCTTCACCCGCCTGCGCGTATCCGTCATGGCAGAAAACAAGCTTTCACTGCAGACACCTATTTCACTGTCCCAGGCAATATCATCTGAACACACAAGAAAATTTTCTACTTCACACATGCTGTAACGTGCTTATACTGTTTAAAAATCATATGACACTACAGTAACGACAAATCATTGCCAAGTACACAATATCTAACACCCCAAACTGAGAAGTGATGTGCATGAAGTGTCTTTATAGTTTAAACCATTATGGATTATAAGCTTCACAATTTTTAATATTCACCAACTATTATTAATGTAATCAATGAAACACAGATGACAAATGTATAAAAATTTTAGTAAAAAAAAAAAAAAGAAGGGAGATTACTTGATAAACCTTGGCACAGGCAAGGGAATAAATCCAAGAAAGAATGTGCAAGGATGTGCACTGGACTCATGCAACACAGGCATGTGGCCAGCGTGATATATTGCGACCATGGTAATAAAACGTCTGGTTCCAAAAAATGTGAAAAGATTGGAACCTGTATGATTCTGCTCCAGGGACTGTATCAGTTCATACATTTGGCAAACATGACACGAACTATAGAACTCATCACATGAATACGTTCCAATTGGTGGAACAGGGTTTCTCAATACAACAAATTCTCTTAACGGGCTAAATAATATTTCTCTTCCACATGTACTACATACATTACTGTTCAATGGGACATTCATTATACCATTATTCATTATTACACCACAATCTACAATCACATGTAACATCACTTAAAATTCTTTGAACATAACAGTGATACATGAAACGATTACACACTTCCTGCATTTGTTAACGTTAGGAACACATCTCAAACCTGGCCAGCAAATGCAGATCATGGAAATTACTGTAGGTGGCATCAGAGTAATGTGATGCTTAGTGACACAATTGTATTAATATATCAAGATAGCAGAAAATGGAAGGCTTGCTGACGATGGCAAGAAGTCATGCCGTTTTTTGGGAAATGAAGTATGACCTTAACGCAAAGATATTTTCATGTGTATTCTGGTACTCAATGGCCTCATGCAAACCAAACAGCGTAAAGATACACCAAGCAGTTCCAAAAACATATGGTCTCAAACACCGGGGGAGAAGGGGGAGGGGGGGGGGG